>VMOF01000013.1:16784251-16817383 GCA_011764245.1 Trialeurodes vaporariorum | reverse complement strand
GAATCTCCCATGATACATGCGTAGCTCTGCCATTACGATCTTATCATTACAGATATTTTCTGAGAATATTACTGGATTTTAAACTTTCTCAGTGTGATGTTAGTGATTTTCGATGGTTTTTACATAAAATTTGACCATTCATTTGCTTACAGCAAGAGTCTGCTAGAGCCCCATTCTATACTTAGCAATTCTAAAAAGAATTTCCGTCTAGTCTTTTAACGAGAATTTTATGTGTCTATGTACTATCGACGAATTAAAGATTGTCGTGAGAGTTTCACGAGCTAAGTTTCGCCTTCAAGGTTCTGCTTCGGCCACTCTTCAAGCTCCTCACACATTGCAGGTGAGAGGCCAGTGTGGGTGGGGTGGGAAAGCCGTTGCAGATCAGTCCCGCACTCACAGTCATAGCTGATTATGTTTGAAAATCTTGCGACAATCTTTAATTCGTCGATAGTACATACATACAGAGTGTAACAGATGTATCCCCCCCTGTCTAATTTTTGAACGAGTTGAGATAAATTGTTGCGGTTTGGACCATTCTTCATAATCATAGATGAACTTTCTTTTTTTGGGGGTCAAAACCCCCCGCCTCCCGTAGGGGGCTCCCCAAGGGGGCTATCTCAAAAATTTCAAATGGCAACCCCTATTTTGTGATACATCTTTTAAAAAGGCGTAAAATTCTAAGACTTTTGGCGCAAACCGAAGATCGATATCGTTTTTCGTTTTCAATAAATCGAAAGTCAAAGTTCGACTTTGACCCATTTTCAAAAAATCAGAACTCCCATTTAAAAAGTCGGAATTTAAAAAAACTAGGGGTCCAAAATACTTTGAAAACAAGTACTTTTCAGAAAAAAATACGGTTCTGCCATAAATTAGGTCAAAATTTGGTTTTTGAGCCCCCCAACAGTTGTCAAAAAAATTGCCCCTCAAGGGGTCTATCTTAGAAATTCCGAGGCACGACCCCTATCGAGTGATACATTACTCAAAAGAGCGCATTAAACTGAGCATTTTGGCGCAAACCGCAGGTCGATATCGTTTTTAGTTTTCGATATATCGAAATTTGACAATGGGCGAAAACCCAACTTCACTGAGAAAAATTTACCGCCGGCGCCACTGGAATTCTGGTAACCACCAAAGTATGGAACATTTAACTATTCCGTAGAAATTCTATGTGTGGTGATTAAAGTAAATTCTGGTACAGGCATCGGCAGGAAATTACTTTTACGGTTACCAGAATTTACTTTTGTTGATTCCAGAATTATTTTTGTCGCTACAGGAATTATTTTAGTTGTTACCAGAAAATACTTTAGTCATGGCCGGAAATTCTGGTACTTTTTTTCACAAATTAAAAAAAACCTAAAAAGTATCCGGCCGCGGCAAGGATCGAACCCTGCTTTCCGTCGCCGTGGTCTAGTACACTGCCACTTCGGTACTCCGCGCTTCTTGACAAACAATGCTAATTTGACCATATATGAGTGCGCGATTGGTAACAATTCTCTACTGCGAGCGGGTCATTTTCTCATCTCATTCTCTTAGTTGGCGGCTTGGCTTGCACTGATTGTTTTGTCTTGTTACTCTCGGATCTGTATCTCGTGCTTTGAATAATTCTTACAATTAGTTGAACTGTAATGTTTTCTTGTTTATAATTAGGCGTTAATGTAGTGAATCTTACATGTGTCTTGGTATTTCATTTCAATGGATATTATATTTGGAAATACTTTCAATTCAACTCAGTGATCGTGCGTGGATTCTCTGTGCAGAGCAGAGCCTATAAGTTGGTGCCTCATTGTATTCTGCTTCTGCTCACATCAGTTGGTTTTAATTTTGTTTGTTTGGTGTTATAAGCTTCTTGATTAATTTTCGATTCCCTACTATTTACTAGTGTTCGCAAACGTGTGATGGGAGTGTGAGATTTGCGTACTTAAATTTTAGACGTGTTTTGGTTTCGTCAACTCTTATCGTTACTTCAGTTCACTGAAACTTGCTTTCCGTTAGCTTGAATCTTGATTTTGGCGATAAATGATGTTCTTGACGGAATATCATTTACCTAAATCAGGTTCAAAAATTCGTCGTTGGATCGACATGAGCTCATTAAGTGAATAAAGTCTTGGACGTTGAAAGTTCGCTGATGGATTCTATTGAAAGTAATCCGGAATCACAAGTAGGTATTCATTTGCAGTTTCGTACTTGTCCAAACAAAAAGTGTTTCCGTTATTTCTTTTGAATCCCCCCACCTCTTATTGTGTTTATTGGAAGTAATTTTAAAAGCTTTCAATTCGTAAAGAAATTATTTCTAACAGTGTGATGTCGTAATATATTAAGTCTCGGCTTCCATAACCTAACTTTCCTCACGAACGACCAGAATTTTTCTGGTGGCGCTTACCAGAACGTCATTAAACGTCTACGGTGTGTTACACTAGACCTATCAATTACCAGAATTATTTTGACCAACGCCTGAATTTATTTTGATCGCCACCAGAATTGCCGATGCCGGAATTGAACTTGTGCCGTCAAAAGTGTACTTCTGTACAGGCAGTTCAATAATTTGATGGCTACCAGAGACTCTCTTAGCGCCTAAAGGAATGGCATCCAGAAGTACTGTACTTTAACCGTTACAGTAACATTTTTCTCAGTGTTCGCCATTCGATATATCGAAAACTAAAAGCGATGTCGACCTGCGGTTTGCGCCAAAATGCTCAGTTTAATGCGCTCTTTTGAGTAATTTATCACTCGATAGGGGTCGTGCCTCGGAATTTCTAAGATAGACCCCTTGAGGGGCAATTTTTTTGACAACTGTTGGGGGGCTCTAAAACCAAATTTTGACCTAATTTACGGCAGAACCGTATTTTTCTCTGAAAAGTACTTGTTTTTAAAGTATTTTGGACCCCTAGTTTTTTAAATTCCGACTTTTTAAATGGGAATTCTGATTTTTTGAAAATGGGTCAAAGTCGAACTTTGACTTTCGATGTAGGTATCGAAAACGAAAAACGATATCGATCTTCGGTTTGCGCCAAAAGTCTTAGAATTTTACGCCTTTTTAAAAGATGTATCACAAAATAGGGGTTGCCATTTGAAATTTTTGAGATAGCCCCCCTGGGGGGCCCCCTAGGGGAGGTGGGGGGTTTTGACCCCCAAAAAAATAAAGAATATCAATGCGCGCTGAGTCGAGCGATTCGGCCGAAAGTCGGCGTAGTAGTAAAGCGGCCTACTACGCACGAGAATACGAAGCACCGGGCAAATAGTCCCCAACTTTAGACGCGAATAACTCGAAATCCTGTCATTATTTTTTTCCGCCCGTGAGAGCTTTTTCTCAGGAGACACTTTTACGCAACATATTTCAATTTCAAAAAATTTGAATGGGAGCCAGTTCCCATAAAAAAACCGGGGTCTTTTAATTATTTCAACTATATGGATCTTTAGATTTAAAGAAAAATCTGCAAACACATTATACAACGAGCCTACAGTAAAATTAGCCCCTTAAAGTTGAAAAAAATAATCCTTAAGACCCTAGAATATTAAAAGGGGATTTAGGGGTCTCTCTCCCAAATCGAAAATGGTATGAGAAGGTGCCCGTAGGTTGTTCAGGTTATTCCGTACAGTTTATTTTTTCTCCCATCAAATGTCGGCGTCAGTGAAAGTTCCTGCCACCGTAAAATTACCGATAAGCACACGTGGTGAACGCAAATCTTCTATGAAAATGCGTAATCATGATGTTAGGTACCCGGAATTGCATCATTGAACGGTCGGGAAAATTACTCAAACGCAACTGTAAATTTCAAATCTACGGGCTCCACTTTTGTTCATGACTTTTTTTTTGTTTTTTGTTTTTTGTTCTTTCATTCGACATGACGGGATTTCTGTTTTCGATTTTCTCATTTCAACAAGCCTGATCTCATCATATTAACACGCAATTCAAGGTTCAATAAAGTAACGTCAAGAGCCAATTTCGGCTCGATTCGAGCGCAGACTGTCTACAGAGAGCTAGCGAAAATGTCACGAAAGAGCGGCTTTGTCGTCGCGTTTGTGGTAAGTTGAATTTTTCTAACGAGAACATTAAAGTGATTTTTATTTGTTTAATGTTTATTTTTTTATTATTATTATTGTTTAATTTTGTTTAGAGCACATGAATTAACCCTTTACTGAGCGATTTTTTTTGTTTTTTGTTTTTTTTTCTTTGTTGTTGTTCGAAAACATGATTTTTCAATTGATTTTGATTCAAAATGAAAGGGAAAAATAGTGAAAAAATTCCTAGCATTAATTCTTGCGACCAAGAAATCTGCAAAGTACTAAATTTAACATGGGCCAGTATCGGGAGAACATCAAGGCCTAACGGTTAAATATGTTTTCTAATGCTCAGATGGCACCCAACGTGGGGCCTTGCTTTTTCAGACTTCGGTGAAAAATAGAGACTTTTCCTCGATATGTGCCTGAGTGATGACGACATGGAAAAAAAATGATATTTTAACTTTAAGAGTTCAAAATGGAGGAAATACATTAAGTGCCTCAGGGGTGCCACGACGCAATTAAGGGTTACAAGCATTAATGGTAACAGGAATTTTAGTTGACGTCAATAATGGGTCTGTTTCAAACTTTTGCTACACCGTTTTGGCGGGTCGAAAATCCCCTTGAAAGCAAAAAAAAGTCTCATCAAAGTCCAACCATGAATCCAAAAAAAGTATGACTATGATAATGGGGCTCTCGCAAAATGCAACGTACATAAATTATGGTAAATTAAGTTAGTTTTTTGGTATATTTTACGATAGTTTAGAAAAATTTACCATACTATTGATAGCTGACTCCAAAATCAACTATGCAGGTGGTAGATTCCATGCCACTTATTTTTTTTTCCCGCGCTATTGCAGGAATTTTAGTTGACGTCAGTAATGGGCCTGTTTCAAACTTTTGCTACACCATTTTGAAGGGTCAAAAATCCCCTTGAAAGCAAAAAAAAAAGTCTCATCAAAGTCCATCCATGAATCCAAAAAGAGTATGACTATGATAATGGGGCTCTTGCAAAATGCAACGTACATACATTATGGTAAATTAAGTTAGTTTTTTGGTATATTTTACCATAGTTTAGAAAAATTTACCATACTTGATATCTGACTCCAAAATCAGCTATGCAGGTGGTGGATTCTATGCCACTTATTTTTTTTCCCGTGCCATAAATGCATAGTCCAATATGATGTAAAAACCAGCAAAAATCAGTAAGAAAGCAAAACTTTCCCTCTAAGAAAGTCTAAAATTCAATAATAAACTTACATAACTGCTATGACGGCAAGATTGTAAAGACAGCTCAGTGCAGCTATCATGGGAGAATGGGAGATTCCTGTCTATTATGTCATTTTTTCCTCGAAAACACAGAGATATGTCTCAATGTATATATGGGAATCTCCCATGATACCTGCGTCGAACCGCCATTAAGCCCGATTCCGACGGTGAATTTCGTGATTTTTTACACTACTTATCGTCATTTTTACAGGTTTTTATGCAAGAATCAACTCTTCAATCCCCTGTAGCAAAAGTTTGAAAGAGCCCCATTGAAGTATTTAAAATTATTCAAACATATTGATGCAGTTAGCAGCGTTGCATAAAATGAAATAAAGGTGAAACAATTTAGCCATTTAGCTTTATCTCCTTCCCTACGAAGATGGCATGAAGTGCCGAAAACCCTTAGGTTTGTTATAAAATAAAATACTCGTCAAAATGTGCAGCATATTGGCTAAATTAGTAGTTCACCTTAATTTTATTTAAAATTATGGACAAAACTTAGAGACTCTCCACCATTAAGCCCGATTCTGAGAGTGAATTTCGTGAATTTTTAGGGTTCTAATTGTCATTTTTACAGGTTTTAATGCAACTCTGGAAGAAAAAAAAAAAAAAAAAAAAAAAAAAAAAAAAAAAAAAAAAAAAAAAAAAAAAAAATATAATCTAACATTTAAAATGTTAAAAAAACATCCGACAAGTTCTAAATGGATTCAAAATTTAAAAATGCTCATTTAACTACGTCCATGGTTGAGTCATTATTTTCATAATGCAAAATCAGCATTCAGAACTTGTCGGACGTTTTTTTTTTGTATTTTTTGTTTTTTGTTTTTTGTTTTTTTTTTATCATTTTTTAATGTTAAATCAGCATCCCCCCCTCCCAGTGAAGAATCAACTCTTCTTCAATCACCTGTGGCATACGTTTGCAAGAAGTGAATCGTTTGGACGAAAAATTGTCCACAGTATTCTCAACACAAATCGCCGATTTGGCGGGCTGTCTGAATTGGTATGAAAGAAATAACATTTGTTGGCATTTTAGGGGAGTTGTAACGCCCTTCGGGCGAATAAGCGCGCTCCGGGCTGCATTAACCTCCCGCTCGCTTCGCTCGCTCCGGGTCTTTTTTATAATCTAACTTGGGGTTGTCTGCACTCGGAAAATGTTTTTTTTGGGGGGGGGGATAGTGGCAGTTTTCTCCGATTTTCTTTGGTGGACTACAATCGGAGTTCGTCGATATCACGAAAATAGAACCTCAAAATTGAACGGCCCTCTATCGCACTACACCATCAAAGCATTTTTGTGAATATTAAAAAAAAAACAAATAACAAAAAAATAAACGGTTCCGGGTTTCGAACCCGCAAACTTTCGACAGGGGAGCCAGTATTGAACCACTAGGCAACAGTCAACCGGTGAAGGCTGCTGTCAAAACTTACGTATATAAACTCAGCTCGTCAGGACGTACGTAGTTCAAACTTTTGCCGCAAGATGCCACGCCGGTCGCTGTGGACAATATCTCGACCAAACGTAAAAATTGTTTGTAAGTGCCCCATTTGTCTTTCTCCCCATATAGTCACACAGAGGTAAGCCTCAAATTAGATGGGAATCTCTCATTGTATGTACTAGCGGAGACAAGCCAGTGATACCTAGCCAGGGAATGCAATAAGCAATACACAGCATCCCATTCAACACTTGTATTAGGTGTGTTGCGTGTTGCATACTCTGGCCAGGTATCTTTGTCGCCGCTAGACCTGCGCCTGCGTAGCTCCATTATTACGTCTGCAATTTTAGAGTCATTTTGTCATTTTCTTCGTGCGCCTTAAATTCTTGGTATAGGCAATTCCAACTTCCCTGTGTACGAACAGTTAGCTACCTCCCCTATTTAAACGGAAGAGTAGCGTTCTTTTGAACTAGAGTCCCTTGATGGAAATATTGTATAGGGAGTACCGACACGAGCTCAACGAGTTGTGATTGGTCGTTGGTTTTAGGCTCTCACGGAGTCGAGCAGGAGTCGACGACATCGAAGCCTCCTCACGAAGGAGTCGATTCGTTGAGGAACACACGGGAACGGACCGGAATGCCGGCAAATCCGCCTGTCCACCACTGGTCCACTGTCGAACTTAACCTTCGAATGCGTTCACGCGGTCGACAAAATCGACTCCTGTCAAAATGCATAAAGTGTCGTGTCGGTACTCCCTATACAATATTTCCATCAAGGGACTCTATTTTAAACTAACCTAAAGGGTTAATTTCGGTACATTTTGAAGCACTAAGGAGCTGTTTTAGTAAAGCGATTTTTTTTATTCCCTTGTCTATTCTTGTCTAACATGCATTTTTTTTTTAATCGAAGGAATAGAGAAATACAGAGAATTTAATTTTTTTTTTTTTTATCTCGCTCGTCGTAATTTTCGCTGGATTTCACTGAATAATTAACTATTCATTCACTTCCAACGAAAATTAGCAAGAGGCAGTGTTGCCAGATTCTGTGGGTTTTTCTATGTAAGTGTTCTTATGGGGGAAAGCCGCAACATCTATTGTAACACCGGCAAGAGGAGCCCCATTAATGACAAACAACAGCAGCACAGAATACAACAATCGTAATGGAAATCAACCCCTAACGGGCCAAGAGCCCGAGTTTACTCGTTTTTCTCCTCTGGTATATTTCAGTCTTCATTTCGGATAAACGCGACTATCGATAAAAACAACTGTGTAATCTTTTCTCAACCGGTGGAATCATCGGTGAATTGAAAAATAGCATTGATTACACTCAAAACGGCAGCCCTGCTGGAGCCCCACTAAGTGTGAAATCGTCAGACACGTGTTCACTTCAGATTTCTCATTACATCTGTTTATCTCTCCACCCCTCGTATTCTTATAGGACTTATTATGGAGCTTCTTTCCGTATCTGTTGTTCATACGAGCATTGGAGGATTCAGGAATTCGTCTTTCTTCCTCGGTGGCCGTTTAAATATACATGTGCTAGAAAAGGATAGCAGAGGGGGCCATCACGTGACTTTAGCCCCTATCTCCGTCCTTTTCTAATGTACGCATTCAAATGGGAGGAGAGAGAGTGAAAGACTTTCTGTATTGGACTGTGCATGTGGGAGGTAAATAATTAAAAAAAATGCCTCCCGGCAGGCCGGTAAGACGAAGTAGATTCCATGCTTGGTTACATCATTTTTTCAAAAATTTAAATATAGGTTATAATTTTTGTTAATTTTTTTTTTTTTTATTTCATCAGCTGCTCAAAATCCAAATATTATTGTGAAAAAGATTATATTACCAATAGAGAAATGTGTAATCTTTACAATGCAAGTGAGAAATAAAAGCTAGGTTATATAAGTTTTTCACAAATTTCAATAAATAGGTTATGTTATGATTTTCTTTGAATTATTCATTTTTTTTTTTTTTTTTATCAGCTGTTCGACATTTAAATAAAAATACCCATGAGAAAAAGATTATAGTACCAAGATAGAAAAATGTGTAATCTTTGTAACGCTAATGAGGAATAAATCTGAATAAGAGCAGCTGATCAAACAAGAAAATAAATAAATAACGTACCTAAGCAACAGTGCACGTGTAAAACAAAGAACGAGCAATTATACCGATACACTATCCTTGTCTTTCACATGTAAAATCCCATAAGAAACTAAATAGCTCGTAAAACACGTAAAACACAATGAACATTTAAGAAATGGAGCATATGAACTAAAAACATCCTCCACGATATATACTAAAATTTTTGAACCAAAGAAACAATTTCTTCATATAAAAACACTGCCAAAAAACCCGAAAAACACATCACTATAACTCGCTAACAACGCAAAAAACGAAAAAATGACTCGAGTAAAAAAGTTGCGTATCAAAACGGCTAACATAAATTTCCCAAAAAAAATTACTCAAAACAAACACTCCTAAAAATAAACCTCAAAAACACATTTTACGACTCAAACACGGCCCATAACGCGAAAACTAACTGTCGGATTTACACCATCTTCGAACTCATCCAAGAATTAAACCCAACGAATAGTTGAGACAAATTTCAAAAATAAAAACCAAAAATTACGAACAGGATCGTGGGACATAAAAACGGTAAAACTGGCTGAAACATATATATATATATATATATATATATATATATATATATATATATATATATATATATATATATATATATATATATATATATATATATATATATATAAAATTTTCAACGAGTGGTATTTTCTCACTCAGGGGACCATGAAACGTGCTCATTTGATAAAATTTCCCGAAAAATCCAACATCGCACCCTCTGCAATAAGTAGATTCCTGGAATCTACTTAAAACTTGAGCGTGGTGCATCTATCAGACATTTATTCATCATCAATGGGTCTCTTAGAAACTTTTGTGTTAGCATTATGGAGGGTTGATCTCTACGTAATATTGCGTAAAAATTATATTGGAAGCATGAAAAAGTCTCAAAATCTACTCATGAGCGCACAAAAAGCATTTGATTACAAATAAAAGATGATGCATGGTCAAATGAGTAGATCACAATGGGGCAGTTGCAAGGGTCTGAAATGTTGTGTTTTTTATAAAGAAAATGATAGTACTTGTTGAGCTGAGAACAATGGTGCCTTTGGTTTTTTCGTAAGTGCCCCGGTTTTGGAGATACTCACGTTCAAAGTTGTACAAAATCGTGGGTGTAGTGACGTCACTACGCGGAATTACCATTTAAAACAATGTATTTTGGGCCAAAATCTCATCTCCAGAACAATGGGACTAAATTAGAAACCAAAGGCATTTTTGTTCTCAGCTCACCAAGGACTTTCATTTTCTATGTAAAAAACGCAACATTTCAGACCCTTGCAACTGCCCCATTGAGGGAGTCTCATCTAATGGGACAGTTGCAAGGGTCTGAAATGTTGTAATTTTAAAAAGAAAAAAGAAGTGCTAGATGAGCTGAGACCAAAAAGCAAATTTTATTTCGTGACCGGGTTCGGTCACGGTTTGTTCACTTGGTGGCTGTATATTATGCTTGATAATATGTATACTATCACGCAGTTATGTTTCGTAGGTAGTTTTAACATCATTTCATACCACGTTGATAGTAGATAAATATAATAATACACATTTTTAGAATATTCCTATCCCAGATTTTCGTGACCTGGTCACGAATCTGTGACCTACCTCGCTAGGTAGGTTTCGAAAACCGAGACCTGGTCTCGAAATTCGAAACCAACAATAGTGGACGCCCATTTGATTGTACAGCAACAAAGTGACCGCACCCGGTCACGAAATAAAATTTGCTTAAAGAGTCCTTTGGTTTCTAATTAAGTTCCATTGATTCGGAGATGAAATTTCGGCTCAAAATACATTGTTTTAAATGGGAATTCCGCAAAGTGACAGTGACGTCACTAAGCACACGATTTTTTATAACTTTACACGTGCATATCTCCAAAACCGGGGCACTTGGTAAATCTAAGCTCATCAAGCACTATAATATTTATATAAAAAAAAAAAAAAAAAAAAAAAAAAAAAAAAAAAAAAAAAAAAAACGCATATCTCCAAAACCGGGGCACTTAGTAAATCTAAGCTCACCAAGCACTATAATATTGTTTAAATAATTAAAAAAAAAAAAAACAAAAAACAAAAACAAACAAAAAAAAACAAAAACAAACAAAAAAACGAACAAACAAACACAATTTCAGACATTTGCAACTGCCACATTGTGAGAATTATTCAGGCTTCAGCACTTCTGAAATAATTTTCTTTTCGGTCCTCATTGAAGAAATTTTTTTTCTGGTTGCACACTTACCACCATTAGTATCCTCAAAAAATTCGTTTTATCGAAGGACTGCATCTTACGTCTAGTGAATAAAAACATATTGCTCGTAAATGCAGCTAAACAATTTAAATAAGAAACAGCCAGACGTTTCAAAATTTTTACAGTTTCACTATCAACGGGAAAAAAACACACTCACAAAATAAAAAAAAATAATAAAACATTTGAGTCACCGCACTGACAGCAAAGCCAATACTAATTAGCAGGTACGCAAACACCGATTCCACAGCTAATTAATCACCAGCTATAGCTCTCTCTGGGAGAAAGAAATGATGACAAGTAGAATTCAGATGATTCTCATCTGCGCGGTAATGGGTCTGTTGCGTACTTTTGCTACATCAATATAACTCATTGTTTCTAACGTAAAATTCTGCGAAAATAACGATGCGTGCATAGTAAAAACTTTCAAAATCTATACTCACTAACTCAGAAAATACCTTCCATGTCAAACAACCCGCGCTACACTAGACACTATATCACCGACTTATAACTAGATAGATGGAACCATCTCGTTTATGTAAACATGAACAGAACTTAAAAACATTGGAATGTTTCGTTTAGATGCGTACATTTCTTATATTATTTTTTAATCTCTGATAAACCGAAAAGACCAGACACCAAATGCAGCCAATAGTTCATGTACTTAGAAGGGAATTCCATCATTTTGTAGTTACGATGTTGTTTACTTAAGCACGGTGGTTCCGTCTATGTAGTAGTATACCGGTGCAAAGAGCGTCTAGCGTAGCGCGGGCTGTTTGAAATTGAAGTGATTTCCTGAGTTAATGAGTGGATTTTGAACGTTTTTAATGTGCGCATCGTTTTTTTCGCCAAACCTTACATAAGAATCAAGGTTCTATTTTGTTGTAGCAAAAGTATGCAACAGACCCATTACGAATATGATCTTCATGCCGTTGAGTATGGATCATCTCCAATAACACTCCGATGATAGTAACGATTTTCAGTGGCCATAATCTTCGTTCTGTAGGGCCAGGAGGAACCAGCCCCCCCCCCCCCTCCAACAGAAAATCTTATGTTGAAAAAAATGTAATTTTAATACTTGAAAGAAAACAAAAATTTCAAAACGAAAAACAAAATAAAAATATTATCAATGTAGGTATGACATTAAAACTTCATGTTTTAATGTCATAGTGGTTAAACGGAGTACACTGAGAGGGGAATCCGTTCGAAATGCTCTTTTATTCATTTTTTCTATATTCTTTCGTGTTCTACCATGTTATATTCTCTGAGAGAAATCAGTTCTTTAAAAACAGGAAAACATGTTTACTTGTGACAGTTTTCCTTGCGTGAAGTAAAGTTATGTTGCATGAAGGAGAATCACTGTCACAACACAAGGAATCTTTTACTTGTAGCAGCAGAAATTTTCCTTGGGTCAAAGGAATTTCCCCTTAGTCAATATTTCACTCATTCACTGTGCAGTTCCTTTAGCACTAACGAAATACACATTGGATTAAATAAATATAATTATCTCAGTGTCATTTTTTGAATTTACGAACACCAAAATTAAAATTGTATGATTGTATTTTTCTAATTATGTCGGTTTTTATTATGGCGTAGGATAAAATTAAACGTTGGCGCGAATGTTTGTCTTCTTATCATCATTTGCGAGGTGGAGATAACATGAAATCACGTCTGAGACCAGCTTTAGCAATTTTGTTTGGAGGGGAAGGGGAAGGACTCCCAGAAACCCCACTCAAGGTGGGAGATCTTTGCCCCAGACCTCCAGGGGGTTTTCAAACTTGGCACCCCTTTGAAAGATTTTCAACAAAGCCGATTTTTTAGTATCTGCTCAGTTTGCCCAATACATGTCCAGCCAGTGGCGTAGCGTTCAATTTGGCAACGTTGCAGTTCGCCCATTTGCACCCATGAAAAAGATCGAACAATTGGGTGTTCGGTGAACACCTCCGGATTCGACCTTTTTACATGGGTTTAAATGGAAAAATACAACGTTGCCGAATTGCACGCTACGCCACTGTATCCTGCACCACAGTTTTGATGCTTGATGTGATTAGATCACACCAGGCATCTCATCAATTTTTCTTTTCGTTTTTAATTTTGACCAAAAAAAATTATATTATTATATTGAAATTGGACAGCCAAAAAACCGAAAGGTTTTAAAATTGCTGTCAAACTTTCAGATAAAAATCGAACGTATGGTAGGCAAATTAAACGATCAAACTGTAACTTTCTTTTTGGAGCAACAGCCTTACTCCTTTCTACTTTTTTCAAAACTACCTATATCAAACTCCTTATCAATAAATGTACGAGGATAACAATTTTGACTCGACAAATTTTTACCAAGATTTTTATGGCTAAACTGCGTGTATCTGACTCGTTGCAGAGCCATTCTACCAGCGCTGCCGTTTTGCGTAGAATTAATGGTATTTTTCAATTCACCAATGAATCCACCGGCTGAGAAAAGATTACACAGTTAAGTCCAGTTTAGGACTGTACTGTTCAAAAAAACTATAATCGGTAATCTTTTCTCAATCGTTGGAAACGCCGTTTATTTATTAAAATATCCGCATGTTTTCTAAAGTCATCGACGACTCCATCTGTTGAGAAAAGATTAAAGATCAGAGTATTTTCTTGCATTACAGGCATACACTACACTAAACTGTGTAATCTTCTCTCAACCGGTGGAATCATAGGTGAATTGAAAAATGCTTTATTAAACGCAAAACGGCAAACATGCATTCTACCAGCGGCGCGGCGTAACGTGCACTTTGGCAACGTTGTATTGTGACCCTTTTAAACCCATGTAAAAGATCGAATTCGAAGGTTTTCATCGAACACCCAATAGTTCGATCTTTTTCATGGGTTGAAATGGACGAACTGCAACGTTGCCAAATTGCACGCTTTGCCACCGCATTATCTATGAGGGAACCAACATCTATGCAATAGAAATCATTATTGTTCAAATGCTGTATCGCCTTTGTACTTAATTAAAGGCTCCTATTGATGTCTAACCCACAAATCTTATGAAATGAAAATAAGTAGTTACCTACGAACCAAAATTTCTAAGAATTCCGAAGCAACATTTTCATTTCTGAATGTGGGTTTCTGTTTTTCCCACCCGTGTGTTAAAGTCTTATTTAAAGTACGCCTTCAAACTCATCGGATATGTTTCAAGAAGAACATTTGGATTTTCTCGGATATTTATAATGTTCACGTTTCATTTATTTAAGCAATAAACTTTTTAAATTGAGCTTGATTTTTAGTTTATCTTACTATTTATCACTCTGCTTTCTTATGTGTGGTATGCACATTGCACATGCAATATGTTTCTACTGCAAATTGTGAATTATATGAAGCATAAGATTTATTTTATTTTTATACGAATTCGTATTTCCACAGTTAATCGTCGGCTTAGCAGCCGGTGTAACCAGCGAAGCCGAACCCAGCACCGCGAGCTCACCAACCATCAAACCCGCACCAAGCATCAAAAGTTTCTCTCCGCAGGACCTGAAATCCTTCTTCAACTCCGACATCAAGCCACTGTCATTCACCGACTTCAACCGCGGGCCTCCACCAACCATCACGCGCGAAGTCTCACCGGTTGAGCCAGCAACAGCAACAGCAGCCACCAAACCCTCAACATCCACCACCCAAACCCAAACTCCTTCTTTCGGTCCAGCGACGTCCTTCACCGCTACAACCGGTTCAATGACCGATAACATACTTCAAGGCATCAGAGACCTAAGGCTCACTCTATCGGAGATGGACGAGAAACTCGATCGCGTCGTTCAGAAAGTCGCTCCAACTGAGGTTAATCATCCCTCTGGAATGATGCGTAAAGGGGCGGATATTTTCAGAAAAATTCTTCACATCCCAACGCCTTCTCCAGCGGGTCAAGATAACAAGAAAGGCCAGAAAAGAGGTTATTTTATGAATAGATGGAAGGGTTCTGATGACGACAATGCTGAGGAATTTGGTGAAAGTGGTATTGGTCTTAGGGGTCGTTTCCGAGGCTAGTACATTCATAACCTAAAAACATAATAACCTACCAGAGTTGGGCAAATGAGAATCGTAATCGTTCACACGATTACCGAGTAATCGTAATCGTCAAATCTTTGGATGGTAATTAAATCCATTTTTCGCAGATAAATAATAATAATAATTTCGCAGTAAAATCAAGGGTATTTTTGATTAGATCTAATACTTCTGCAACTTATATGATGGGTGGCTTGCAAAAAATCAGCCTTGATTACCATAGAATCATCCTCCGAAAAAACGACGATTACGATTACTTGGTAATCGTGTAATCGATTACCACCCCCATTTACCCAACTCTGTAACCTACCAGGGAGCTGATTCTACTCTTTTAGACGATACGAGACGAGATGGCGGGAATCAACCAATCCCATTGGTTTAAACGGTGTCACGTGACATATTTCGAGTCATTTGATGGACGGAGGAGTCAGTTTTCTGAGATGAACAACTCAAACGACTTCAATATTGTCACGTGACGCCGTTTAGACCAATGGGGAATGATCGATTCTTGCTATTTCGTCTCGTCTCGTCCAAAAGAGCAGAATCAGCCCCCAGAGACAACACTGAGAAAAATTTCCTGTTGCCGTAACCGGACGTCTTGTTAATATTTTCTTAACCGAAATTCCCATGATCTTAACAAAAAATTCCAGTTATTTCAACAGGAATTCCTGTTATTTCAACAAGAATTCCTGTCAATTCAAGAAGAATTCCGGTCAAAGGACAGGAATTTCCGTTGAAAAAACAGTAGTTCCGGTTAAGTAAGTATTAATCAGACGTCCGGTTGAATTAACAGGAACCTTTTTCTCAGTGAACAGAGACCACTTACTTACCTATACTGGAAAAATAGCTATCGTAAGATTTACTATAACTTGGTTTAATTTTTCGACAGTCCAAGAAAATTGTAAAAATTTATTTTTGAATGGTTTGAGTTCAAGATGTCTTGGTTTAACCAATGCGTATTGAACTCAAACCATGAAACTTAATTTTTATAATTTTCTTGGATTGTAGAAAATTTAAACCAACTTATGGTAAATCTTACGATATATATGTTTTCAGTGTATCCCGCGCATATGGAGCAAATGTATTTTCGGGATCGCAACAACGCAACGTCCAACGGCCCCTATGTGTGTGTCGCGGAAAGATGTTGATGTCAGTTGCCAATCAGAACGGAGCATCATTGTTTTGGTCGTTGGTCAACAATCCACATAGAAGATGGACGTTGGATCTTGTTCCCCCGAAAATGAAATCGACTACCGCGCGAACGGCTAGTGCGTGGTTTCTGTTGTCTCTGTGACCTACCATAGGTAGTGGCGGCTCGAGATCGATTATCATACAATCGATTATTCCATTCTAAAAAAAGGAGTCATGCTTGTTTGCGACTGGGTAATATTGCATATTTTTCTGAAATATTTTGATGCCAACGGTGTCACGTGCGATCTAACAACACTGTGTTTAGTCCATTTAATTCCATAAGAAAAAAGGTCGAATTATTAGCGCAGCACAGTGCACTCTATTGAATCGATATTTTATATGGGTTCAAATGGATGAAAAGCATCGTTGCCAGAGCCGCCACAAGGAGAAAGGCAAACTCCTGAATACCAATGACAGCTCATGCGATTTGACAACAATGATATTGCTCCGTTTGATTGTATGTAAAGTAATCGTTTTGACAGTGAAGCAGCAATCGATTATTGCATATAGATTTAAATGGAGGAAAAAGATTGTTGCCAAATAGTACGAGCCGCCACTGCTAGATACGCCGCAGCCCCACATAAATACTATATCTTGAACAGCTTTTAAAAGTGTCATAGATGTCAGTATTTGACATATAATCTACATATTTGTTTTACGTTTTAAGGTTTCCTCAGAAATCCAGTAGCGGCTCTTATGCAATTTGGCAAAAGTGCTATTTTGCCATTTAAATTTATGGAAAAATATCGATTCTAGGTGGGGCACAGCGCTTCACAAAATAATCGATTATTTTACATAAGTTTAAATGGAAGGAATCCAAGGTTGCCTCATTGCACGATCCGCCACTTCAAAAGTCAAGGTTTGTGAATTGCATGAAATCCGTCGCCATTAAATCAGTTATCGATTCGAAAAATGATTTCTTTCATCAGTTTTATCTATAACATCGGCTGGTTTCTAAGCCAAGATTTTCACTTTTGAGAAGTATACAGTTGTGTTGTTTTTTTCGATACTCTTTTTCTCTTTTAGAATGAAGAAGTTTGTGTACATATAATGAATAGAAAATAAAATGGAATCAATTAAAAATTTGAAATAGATGTATATGTGAAGTATATTAAAAAGTAAATGTGCGCAATAAACACATTGTTTGCGTTTGCTCCTATAATTTCATTGTTTAAAATTTAAAATCCTTTTACCTTTTGAAAAAAAAGAAGAAAAAATCTAGAAATGTAGCTTTCTGATAAGTAACTAAACCGCCAATTTCGAGCGTAAACACATATTATTTAATTAAGTTATTTTCCGATTAAAAATAAGTCGCCCAATCGTACTTATTTCCATTCAAACCTGAGGGCCGATCATTTACTTCATCGTTAAACCGATCGATAAGACTGTCTACCAGTGATGCTATTGGTCGAAAATTGTAAAACTTGGCTGTTGCTATGGTAACCATCGTTATAGTGTCCGTTTTTTAAAGGTTACTCATGAGTAGCCTTTATAAAACGAGACTCTTAACGATGGTTACCATAGCAACAGCCAAGTTTTACAATTTTCGACCAATAGCATCACTCATAGACAGTCTTATCGATCGGTTTAACGATGAAGTCAATGATCGGCCCTCTGGAGGGAACGAGCGAGGAACCCATTGAAAGCAATCCTCAGAAAGACATCCAGGCGGTCATTCTACGGTCGTGTATAGCCTTTTATGCCGTTCCTAGACCGCCAAATTTGAATTTCCGCCTCCCTCCCTCCTACGATGGTTTTTTGGTAAAATCCTTTTCGCGTGCCTTTAATCTTTTTAATTAATCAATGGTTTTCTTCGACGGCACAAAATGGCACAAAACTAAGCAAGTACTTTGAACCAGTTCTGGGCTTACGGCTTTTGACATCTGGAGAAAATCAGAATTGGTCAAATGGGGGCGGTAACTGATTTCACGTTTACCAAGTAGATGTATAGTCGTCGTTTTTTGGGAGGGTGATTTTATGGTAATTAGGGCTGATTTTTGACGAGTCACCCCATCATATTAGTTGCAGAAGAATTAGATCTAATCGAAATGACGCTACAGTTAACTTTTTATCAATGAAGACTAAATTTAATTCCCATCTATAGGTTTGACGATTACCGATTACTCAGGAATCGTGTAATCGATTACCTACACCAGAGTTGGGCAACCGAATAATCAGAAATATTGAAATGACTCCGGCAACACTGAAAACTGGGTTTGCTACCTGAGTTGAGGAAAGGGAAACACACGGAAGGTATAGGTCAACGTAGAATTATTCGTCGAATAATTCGATTGACTCGGCGTTGCCGGACACACCGAATAATTTCCGAATAATATTTTGCCCAACTCTGACCTACACTCTATAATTTGCCCGACACATGAGAAAATCCCCCCCCCCCCCAATTTGATTCTCTTTTCCCATAGTCAATATTGCGGCTCAAAATTCGACGATGGAATCTTAAAACAGCACAGAACTAGCACGGAACTAGCACAGAATCAATGTGAAGATTTTTTTTTTTTATTATTATTTTCAAAGGAGGGGAGATCCCCCCTCCCTCTACAACTTGATTCTACTCTACTCTAGTAAATTTTGCTGCACAAAATTCGACGATTGCGGCACAAAACGGCACCAATTTAGCAAGACACTTTCGTATAGATTTCAATATGAATATCGAAGTTGTGGGGGGGGGGGGGGTTGGGACATGGATCTAAGATGTGATCTGCGCCAGTTTGGGGACTACATTCCCAGAAAACCGGGAAAACGCTATGAATGGAACGTGTTAGTTCTACCTACTTGCTACTGGACTGACCTAATGGTATTAATAGATCTTGCTTGAAGCTATATTATGTACGAGGATATATATTTCTGAAGTTTTACTACACGATCGATACATCTCATCTCTCAAAATTATGTTCTACAGAATCCGACAATAAATACATATTTTACAAAGTTTATTTTCAATACTTAACACAGATAGTTCTTATAATTACGATTAATTATAAAATATACATTGTTTTAATTTATTTTTTGTTTTGTTTTTTGTTTTTTTACATATTTTGTACAAGCTTAAAAAGTCGTTACAAAATGGAGTCACGTTGCTTCTCTACAGATATAGCTTATTGGGTTCAAAGCATCCGTTTTGTGTCCATATTCCTAAAAAGCGACTAAGGATGCTGAAGCCACGCTCTGCGTCAAATTTTCCTGTTAATTCAACCGGTTGTCTGTTTAATAAATTACTTAACCGGAATTCCTGTTGTTTCAAGAGGAATTACTGTTATTTCAACAGAAATTACTGCTATTCCCATAGGCATACTTACTTGACCGGAATTTCTATTGAAGTCTGTGTGGCGTAGCCAGGAATTTTTCTAGGGGGAGGGCCGGGAGGGGGGCGAGGTCCGACAATTGTCCAGGGGGTCATTTGGTCACATTTGTCTGAAAACGCAAAAAATGACCTTTTTTAGGGCAAATTTTGGTGTCAAGGAAGGGGGGTCAAAACCCCCAGGACCCCCCCCCGCTCCGCCCACTGATTGAAATTACAGGAATTTCTTGTTAAAATAACAGGAATTCCGGTTAGGTAAGTATTAACAAGAAGTCCGGTTACGGCAACAAGACATTTTTCTCAGTGTAGGATTGAAATCTGGAAGTTTCGCATAGGGAACCACCTTAAGTATCAATTACAAACTTATGTCTTTAAAAATTGAGATTTCTCGTCGACGCTACTTCCATCTTCTGTCTATAAAAAGCCATCCCCCCGCCGACAACAGCGTTCCGTTTCTCCGGCGGATACTCTAAAATATACTTCTTCGTTTTTATATCTTCCAACGCCTTTTCTGCCACTTTCTGGAGATCCTTCTCCGATTCTGCTACCGCAAATTCCAGAGCGATCCCTTTAATCGGTAGATCCTGAGGTAGGAATTCCAATAGGAAGCGATTCTGGTGTTCTTTGAGGTTATTCTGATGTAAGTCGAAAAGATCTCCTTGCAAGTGCATGAAGAGGCTGAACGTGAAAACGTCCATGTAACTCCAGACCATGCAGCCAACGCCATCGGCATAAACGCCGCCAGTTTTGGCCAAGTACGAGGACCACCAGCCTTTAAGGCCGGTCAGATTTCCGGTTTTCAGACATTCCGTGGCCCCGGAAATATTGAGACTCTTCACGTCGATTTCTAAGTCCGGGTCCGGTTCGTAGATACGGCTGTCGGGGATACGTTCTGTTGATGACTTACCTCTCACCAGATTCGAGGAAATGATCTGCAAATTGAAAACAAGACAATTTTAGACCTGAAGCGCTAGGAAGGATAGATACGGAATGGGTCTGTTGCATACTTTTGCTACAACAATATAGAACCTTAATTCTTATGTAAAATTCGGCGAAAATAATGATGCGCGAATTAAAAACGTTCAAAATCCACGCATTAACTCAGGAAATCACTTCAATTTCAAACAGCCCGCGCTACACTAGACACTATTTGCACCGCGGTATACTTCTTCATAGACGGAACCACCGTGCATGAGTAAACAACATCGTAACAACTACAAAATGATGGAATTCCCTTCTAAGTACATGAACAATTGGCTGCATTTGCTGTCTGGTTTTTTCGGTTTATCAAAGATTACAGGATAATATAAGAAATTTACGCATCTAAACGAAACATTCCAATTTTTGTAAGTTCTGTTCATGTTTACATAAACGATATGGTTCCATCTATGTAGTTTTAAGTCGGTGATATAGTGTCAAGTGTAGCGCGGGTTGTTTGAAATGGACGGTATTTTCTGAATTAATGAGTGGATTTTCAAAGTTTTTAATGTGCGCATTGTTATTGTCGCCGAATTTTAAGTTAGAAACAATGAGTTTTATTGATGTAGCAAAAGTACGCAACAGACCCATTATTAATTCAAAGTGTATTTACTTAAACAAATATGAATGGGGCTCTTACAAACTTTTGCTGCGAGCATAATGAATAGCCAAATCTGAAGTAAGAACCAGCAAAAATCACGAAAATCACCATAGTCTAAAATTCAGTTGTAAACTCACATAACTGCTATTACGTCAAGTTCGTAGTGGCGGTTCAACGCAGGTATCATGTGAGACTCCTGTCTAATTTATTATTTTTCTCTAAGGAAACACAGAGGTAATTAGATTAATTGGATTTTATGGACGTATCAAAAGTGACTTGTATTGACTTAAAGTACCAATTATCAAGTGATTATATTAGGCTAAGAAAAATTAACAGAAAGAAAAACAAAGATACCAGCTGATACGGTGTTCTCAAGTTTCTTTTACAACTTTACTTCAACTGAGGTAAGTCTCAATTTAGATAGGAATCTCCCATAATATCTGCGTCTCTCCACCATTAAGCCAGATTTTGAGATAGAACTTCGTGATTTTTCAGTGTACTCATCGTCATTTTGACAGGTTTTTATGTAAGAATCAACTCTTCAATCCCCTGTAGGAAACGTCTGCAAAAGCCGCATTCAAAGTGTATTTAAATGTATTTATACATCTAATTCATGGGAGAAGCTACTTTGGTGCCCGGGGGGGGGGGAGTGGGACAGGCAGGCTCCAGAAAATTCCTAATCGTCCATACAAGCCCTTAACCAATGGAGCAGTTGCAAGGACCTGAAATGTTGTGTTTTTTATAAAGAAAATGATAGTATTTGATGAGCTGAGAACAATGGTGCCTTCGGTTTATTCTTAAGAGTCCCCGTTTTGGATATACACACGTGTAAAGTTGCAGAAAATCGTGTGCGTAGTGACGTCACTAAGCAGAATTCCCATATTTAAAACAATGTGTTTTTGGCCAAAGTCTCATCTCCGGAACAATTAATGGGACTTAATTAGAAACCGAAGCCATCTTTGTTCTCAGCTCATCAAGTACTTTGATTTTATTTTTAAAGAACACAACATTTCAGACCCTTGCAACTGCCCCATTCAAAGTGTGTTTAAACGAAAACGAATTGAGTTCAGGGGCGTAGCTACTATGGGGTTGGGGGGAGGAGGGGGGCAGGCCCCAGAAAATCGGACGGGGGGAAAAAATGCAATAATGATTTATAGAAAAAAGTAATTGTAAAACGGAAAAACGAAATGAAAAACACTTCTACGAGACAGGCAATATATTTTTATTTTCGGAGCGAAAACGGACGAGTATTATAGGAACATCGTACATCGAGAGAAGAATTCGTTCAGAAGGGCATTTTTCTTCTTCTCCGCATCATGAAGCGCCCTAATTTTTGAGGTATGCAATTTCATCGCACGAATACATTGCTGACTGCGTACTCTTATAATTGAAGGCGTCCATACAAAAATACATCTACTCGGGAGAAATAGTCCCATAGTTATAGGTATCACAGTGATACGTGGTTAGGCAAGACGATAATTTTAACTGTGCTGTTGCAACGAAATGGCAACTGCGTCATCATATGTTACAACTTTAATCAATAGATGTTTTTTCCTAACCAAAAAGAGTTTTTATCCTTCTTATTCTGTATGATAATTCGAACGTCTTTATTATAATAAATAATGTTTAAAAATGTATTATTACTCTCCTTTATTTTTTGTGAATTATTTATAATTGTTTCTTGATGAAACATGTGCCGCGCAAATTAAATGATCTAAATGGGATACTGAGGGTAATAACATCGGGTAAGCTAATGTCAAGCATTACATTCTTCAAAGAAAATCATCCTCCAATTACAAATTATTAAGGCAATCTACGAAAGTAATGAATTATTACTATCAGTTTTGATTTCAATGTACACATATGAAGCGTTTAATAATTTCAAAACCTGCATTAACCATTGCATCGTTTTCTCAGACTGTGCAATATTTTATTAGTTCTCCAAGGAGCCTACCGCATGCAATTTTATAGGTCATAATTTTTCATGTTTGATCAAACAGCTCGAAAAGTTAGGTGCAATATTGTGCTGCATGATTGTGAAAACGTTGCAATGGATGTTTCAGGATTTTAAATCGAACGCTTCAGATGTTCCGTTCTATATAACTTTTTTCTATTTGATTTCTCGATCATCAATGCATTGATTATTTAACGAGCCAAAAACTTCTAAGTCTAAGAGGGCCATAAGTGCAAATGCTTTCTTTCAGTCTAAAAGCACCAGCAATGGATGCAAAATCAAATAAATGAAACAAATCTCGGTATTTTCATTTGAACCGGTACCAAATTATTTTGATGGTTTTGCTTTCTGGAACTTTGTTATTGAAGTGATTAATATCCATACAGAAAGAGGGTTCAAGAATATATGGTTGACTAAGATCAACGAACAAACTAATGCATTTTAAATTTTTTAAAAAAAAGTAACAAAAGTTCATTTAAAAAAGAAAAAAAAAAGAGTTCGTAAACATATTTACCAGCAAAATGAGGCATTGAAAAATGGGTTGAGCTGATACGAACAAAATATTCATTCTATAAGCACTGTTAGAAAAAAATGTGTCACGAGTAATATTGTTGTGGACGAACGACTCTAACCTCCAATACATGGATTAATTGGTTCTTAGATCATTATCAGTTATAGTTGTTTGAATTTCGTCAAAAGTTTTTCTTCTGCTTCTTCTCACGTTAATGATTTCTGGTAGGCATGCGTTTTGTAATGAGCGCGGGTAATTCAAATCAACCGATAAATATGCGAGCTTCATGAGTAGGTGGTTTAAATGGATCTATCAAGGAATGGTGATGGATCATGAAATTTAGCAACGTTGCATTTTGTCTATTTGAACTAGAAATTACTAAGCTAAAAAGATATGGCAGAACTGCTCAAAACTGTTAATCGACTCCTACGAAGTATGCAAACTGGCATACGATCTGGTGGACCACTTTTGTAAACAAATTAGGCGATTTTCTGCGACCTTCTGAAAGTGACCGAAGTGCGTTCGGCTGCCAGTAAATGACTTTTGATTAAAGTTTTAGTGGTTCTTTTAGTGGTTACATTTTTCCCCTTGACATTTTCCATTTTGCCAACGTGTTTGTAAAGTAAAAAAAGTCAGAAAAGTGAGTGCCTTGAATTTATTTCCAGTAACAGCAGTAGTAGGAATGTTTACGAAAAATGGTCCACCAGGTGGTACGTCGCATTGTATCACGGCCTATTTGAAGGCGTTTTGTACGAAATGCCGATTAACGGTTTTCTAACATGGCGGGAATAGGACTTGCCATAACTCTTTAGCTTAGTAATCTCTAATTTGAACGCATAAAAAATATCTAAGTCAAGGTGTCAATGTGTTAAACACACCTTTTGAACACTCGAAAGTTCGATCTTTTTTCATGTGATTAAATGGACATAATGCGACGTTGCTAAATTGATGTCGAACACTCAAAACTTCGATTTTTTTCATGTGATTGAATGAACATAGTGCAACGTTGCTAAATTGATTTCGAACACTCAAAAGTTTGATCTTCCATATGATTAAATTGACATAATGCAACGTTGCTAAAATGTAAGATCCGTTGAATTGTTGCTTGGATTGAATCAATGATTCAATCCAAACAACAATTCAGATAGTGTTACCAACTAGTGAAAAATATCACAGATATCTATTCACTATTTAATTCAAATTGAAATTTTGAGATTTTCCGCTCTAAAAACACAATGAGTTCAAGACCAAATTTCAAATTACATCAGATTTAGACAATCTCATTACATATTTTTGACGTTCGTTGTTAGGTACCTGAAATGTCAAACAAAGTTGAGCGACGCTAAAAACATGCTGTTTTTCGACCCTTGTATTTGAAGGGTCTTCGGATCTTTCTAAAACATGTCTCAAATGGTCATTAGCGGGTACAAGAGGGGAGCACCCCTCCCCCCGTTCGGTCAAAAAGGGGGGAAAGAGAGGGAAGGAAGGGGGAAATAAAGAGAGGAATAAGAAAAGGGGGGGGGGTCACCGGGAGGGGAGGATCCCAAGGGGACATTAAGGGTCGAAGTGTTTCATGGGTGGCCCTGAATTAAGATGAATAAAATTAAAAGATAAATAAAATCGACGCACATTCATTAAAAAAATAGTATTTAATAAAAATTAGAATTCGAGCAGTGACTAGAAAACAATATAAATTACACACTCTGAGGATAATAACCCCAAGAACAACAATAATGTTTGTTGAAATGTACTCTTTATATCGTTGAAATCATTCACTATACAATATTCATAAAGCTAGTAGAAATGAAATTCGCGCGATCAGTAAGGCAAATTAATATAATGCCAAGAGTGTCTTATTAGATAACTTACTTATAAATCGTTCAGTATACTTAACATATTTTAGCGGTGGCTATAGTGACGAGGCGTATAACTCGGCAACGTTGCATTTTGACCGTTAAAACCGGATGAAAAATGACTAACGGGGCAGTTGCATGGGTCTGAAATGGTGTGTTTTTTATAAAGAAAATGATAGTATTCGTTGAGCTGAGAACATTGGTGCCTTTGGTTTTTTCCAAGGTGTCTTGGTTTCGGAGATACAAACGTGTAAAGTTGTAAAAAATCGGGTGTGTAGTGACGTCACTACGCGGAATTCCCATTTAAAACAATGTATTTTGGGCCAAAATCTCATCACCGGAACAATGGGACCTAATTAGAGATCAAAGGCATCTTTATTCTCAGCTCATCAAGTACTTTCATTTTCTTCATAAAAAACACAACATTTCAGACCCTTGCAACTGCCCCATTCTAACAAGGGAAAGGTTCCCAATTTGCCCCCTCCGTTTTTGATAATTTCTGGAGAACGTAGTCTATAGGGGTAGGAAGTAACCCTCTCACAATATGTCGATCCAATGGACCTTTGAAGTGCTATAAAAGTCAATTTAAAGTTATAGTGGACGTCCTTGTATCGAAAGTTCCGACAATTATTTACAACTGGTGAAGGGGCCCACGCCCACGGGTAGGGGTTCGCTCAGCCTAACTGAAATATCGAGTTCGAATAGCACTGTTAGTTTTTCAAGAACATTTTTTTTTTAAGGCATCAGGCGACATTATTAATGTAATTGGGGTAGAATATTTTGATGATAAGGGTGAAATCAATAAAGAATTAAACATTTACAATTTTTTTTTTTTTTATTATTATTAAATTTTCAAGGATATTCGACTGCTTGTTTTCTTTTCGCTCCCTCCCCCTCTCTCTCCCTTCCTCTCTAATTTTAAATTGATATCAAAAACATTTGAAGCGCAATTTTTAACGGCAACAGACTTTCAATTTGAATGTATGATAAACAATCGATTCCTGAAGAGGCTATCCTGCAGTGTTGCCAGATCGAGGGTAAAAAGCCGTATCGTCCCCATTTAAATCAATGGAAAACGTACGGTTTTTTCTCCCCAATCTGGCAACACTGGGCTATAGCCCCGTAACAAATCTACTATTTCTCATGCAGTCAAATTGGAGGAATGAACTGTTGCCAGATTGTAAGATCCCTCAATGGTTCCAATGGATGAGATGCAACGCTGTCAGATTGGGCTAACATAAAAAAAAAAAAAAAAAAAAACTCCAGTTTGTTTGAAGGATTTTCTAGTCTTATATCATGGGTGAAAAGAAAAGAAGAAATTACACATTTTGTGATCTTCTGTTAGTAACATAATACTATAAATTATCAACGACAATCGTTCTAAAAAAGTTTGATTTCCCCTTATTTACATCAAAGATTAGTTGTACCTAATGAGTTTCTCATGAAATAGTTCTTGAAGAGCTAGAAAAACTGTTTCTGAATCAAGTCGATTGACTATTTTGGGAACATGTTTAGTTTTGCCTCAGGGAAATGCTTATCATTTGTCAGTGGGCGAAGCGTACAATTGGACAACGTTGCATTTGGCTCATTAAATTCTATGAAAAGTATCGAAATATTTAGGAATCGCCGATGACCATTGGATTCGACCCTTTCTATGGGTTCAAGTGGACAAAATGCCATGTTGCCAAACAGCACGCTTCGCCACTGTCATTTGTTTATAAAACATATTGGAAATTATTATTTACAACTGCTTTTCTTGTTTGCCCTGAGAAACATATTATAAACATCGTGGTTGATCAGTTACAGCTACTATCTGATTTTATTGCTAAATTTAAGACTTTTCTAGTGTGATTTTCATGATTTCCACAGTTTTTACACGATATTTAAAGGTTCATTTACTAATGGCAAAAGTTGGCAAAATCCTTATTTCCATACCTAAAATAAAGCAAATTTTTGCGTTCGAATATGATGAACAATGCTAACCTAACTTATGACGGAACTTTCTTCCCGATGGTTATAAATTTCAGTTTATCAAGTTATTGGTGACGCTTAGAATTATTTTCCCCATCTTAAATTCAAGTCCGGCGATAATTTCAAAATCGAATTGGTGCCATCGATATCTTGAAAACTCATAAAAACGCATTGGGTCTGTTGCAAACTTTTGCTACAACAATTCAGAGTGTAAAATCTAATATAAAATCGCCTGAAAAGTCCATCGGTGGCATCAGAAAGTCATAAAACGCAATAATAAACTCACTAGAGGCGTTTAATGAAATCCAAGATGGCGGAGAAATATCGAGCAATCTATGTATGCATGCACCGTGAACATCCAAGGATGGCTAACTTTAACAACCTCACTGCAATGCGGGCCGATCCTTGAAATTCACGACTTTTGGGTAGACTGGATAAGAATGGAAAACTGTGATTGGTGGAGACGAGTCACGTGGTTGCCCAGTCTAATCAAAATACGGAATGGATTAGATAATTTATCGGGCAGTCTTGGAGTACCCGATAACTTATCTAAGCCATTCCGTATTTTGATTAGACTGGGCAACCACGTGACTCGTCTCCACCAATCACCGTTTTCCATTCTTATCCAGTCTATCCAAAAGTCGTGAATTTCAAGGATCGGCCCGCTCGTAGAGGTTATGTGTTTGTTTACGTTGTGATTGGTTGTGATCGATATTGTGAAGTTAGCTATCCTTGGATGTTCGTGGTGCATACATACAAATCATACAAATCAGTGGCGAAGCGTGAAATTTGGCAACGTTGCACAGTGTCCATTTAAACCCTTGTAAAAGGTCGAATGCAAAGGTGTTCACCGAACACCCTAGAGTTCGATATTTTTAATGGGTTTAAATAGACACATTACAATGTTGCCAAATTGCACGCTACGCCACTGATACAAATTGATCGATATCCATCCGGCATCTTGGATTTCGTTAAATGCTTCTTGCGAGTTTGTTAACCCTTTAAGGACCATGCCCGAGTTTATTCGTTTTTCTCCTCTGGTCTATTACACATTCTTTTCGTCTTCATTCCGGATAAATGCAAATATATATGAAATCACTACAACCGGTAAGATCACGTGGGGCGCCTTCAATTTGTTGGATAGGCAATTCCAACTCCAGCAAGTACGAACAGTTAACTACCTTCCCTCTAGAAATGGAGGAGTGGTGTTCTCTTGAACGAACGTGGTCCTTAAATGGTTAATGCATTTTATGACTTTCTGATGCCACCATAATGGACTTTTCAGGCGATTTTACATTAGATTAAACACTCATAATCGTTGTATCAAAAGTTTGCAACAAACCCATTGAGTATCTTCAAATTTGGGGCTGCTTGTTGTTCTCATGCAAGGTTGGCAACGATTCTGTTAAAAAAAAGTGGATATTTTTGATCTTGAAAATTCGCTTATAACAGTAGAAAAAAGAGTGTAGACTAAAAATTGACAAAAAAAAAAAAAAAACATGCACTTACGGCCAGTGGCGGCTCGTGCAATTTGGCAACTAAGCTTTTTTGCCATTTAAACCTACGCATAAGTATCGATAACTTGGGGGTGCATTGCATCTCCTGAAGATCGATTGTTTAACATAAGTTTAAATGGAGGGATTACGTTGTTGCCACATTACCCGAGCCGCCACTGACGCCCTTTTTTAGGATGCCCGTTTTAACTGAAACTTTGGGAGAGCTACTTACAAGCTGTTGAATATTTAATAAGTTATCAATAAATTAAAACCACTATATCTATTCATACTCGTAGAGCACAAAGTGTCATGAAATGTACTCATCGCTAGAAAACTCCTGACTCCACTCTAAGGACCTTGCGGCAATTGTTTCCTTATATTCTTCCATATCATTCCAGTATTGAACGTCTGCTGAAGCGTGCTGAAGGAATATGATATTTGTAAAAATCATCACGGCTCCCACAATGTAAAAAACATGCTGCCATTCTACAACAGATGCCTATAGTATACATGGAAACAACTTACAATTATTATTTTTTTGGAATACCGAAGAAAAAGAAAAGAACGGAAATAAAATGTCTCTGAAATCTCAGATCTACACTGGAAAAAAAAAAAAAAAAAAAAAAAAGATTACCAGAAGCATACACTGAAAAAAGAAATTGTTTGAATCAACAATTCAATCTGTACAGAATGGAGTCCTCAATTGGTTTTGTTAATTCAACAAAACAGAATGGTGAATTATCAAAATAAGATTGTTAATCAGACAAAATAGATTGTTAAATCAAAAAAATGTGAGGCAAACTCCCAAACAATTTGTTGATTCAACATCACCGAGAAAAAAAGCAGCGGTAGGGTTTACCATTCCATAATAGTAAACCGAAGTTGAGTATTGTGAAACAGAAAAATAATAAGCATTACACTTCCTCAAGTTTGGTTGACTCAAGTCAAGCGTGAATTTTACCATTCATAAATTGTTATGTACGAAGGGGGTAGCTTACTATTCCTTGGATTAACTCGCTCATTCAAATGGACTCGTTCCGTCATTCAGAACAGCGCTACTTACACTTTCCCGCGATAAGTCAAATTTACCATTCTCACAAGTCACGCTTGCATGTCCTACGGTCATAACAGTACATTAACTAATGTCAATTCCAATGAGAGGTATTATTGATTTCGTCATTTTTGAAACTTTCAAAACCAACATACGTGTAATATATTATTGACTGAACGTTTGCTTCCATTTATAATTTTCACAGATGAAGAACTTCTCTAATCATTTGTTAGTTTAATCAATCATAATATTGGACTTTTACTTCATAAGTTGGTCATCATGCTCCGCTCAAAGATTACTGAATAAGTAATCTTTGGTTCCGCTTTGAACAGTCAACAGAAAGTTTAAATAAACAACAAGAAACAAGTGGGCGAGTCTCTTTCTTGTTCTTCTTACTTCAATCGTGTCATTCGTGTCGCAACATTCGGCCGACCCTAGCGCCATCTCTGAATAAACTACGTGAAATAATATGGCAGTGGCGCGACGATCAAATACTGAAAAAGAACTCGGAATGAAACAATCACTCTCATTTCACGAACTGACGAACGTACCTACGTCTGCTTGTCTGCCAGCTTATATACCGAATTTATTCTTCATTGTTCTATATAGGTCAGGCGCAGTGTAGTGGTTAGGGTTCTCGATTAAGATTAGGTAGGTTGTAAGTTCAAATCTCGGCCTGGTCGACAAAATTTGTCCGCGACAGGTAGTTGGGAGGCAGCAAAATTTTAATTTTATATTTTCCTTTCTTTTTTTTTTTTGAGTCTTCTAAAAGTACTTATATATCACTTATCACAATATAAATAAATGAATAACTGGTTGTAAAAAACAAGCAGACCGTTTGTTCTAAATCTTTGATGATCTAAAGAGAGAGAGATCGTAGTGACAGAAAGAAGTGGCCCTCTTTAAAAATCCGAAAGGTGAGATTTACCATTCCTGTGGGTCTCTGAGCCTCGTCTTATGGTCCACGTCACCGTTATCGTCAACGGTAGTGTTTACCATTCCTGATTGGTGTACATGATCTATGCATCACGTTGTAGCAAATAGAGGCATGCGGAATGGTAAATTCCACCTTATTCGTGGTAATCGCCACTGCTCTTTTTTCTCGGTGATATCTATTTTGTCTGTTTAACAATCTTATTTTGTTGATTCACCATTTCGTTTTGTTGAATTAACAAAACTAATTGAGGGCTCCATTCTGTACAGTTAAATTGTTAATTCAGACAATTTTTTTTTTCAGTGTATGACAATATGTGAACGTATGAAAGGAATAGTATTGCATTCAATTGCAAGAATTCTGGTGTTTGCACCATAGTTCTTGAAATGTTTTAGGAAATTCTAGTGCTAGAAGTGCTCAGAAACTCTAGGTCTGACCATATTCTGGTATATTAACAGCAGAATTTTTTGGTCAAAGTAGATACTAGACTTTCTGTCATTCACATATCGTTGTGCTTCTGGTAATATGAGTAGAATCTGGTACTATGACTATCGCTTCTTTCCAGTGTACCGGAATGGGGCTCTTGCAAACTTTTGCTACTTGTGATCGAAGATCGAGTTGCTTCTAGCATAAAAACCTGTAAAAAATGACGATGAGTGCACTGAAATATCAAAAAAATTCACTCTCAGAATCAGGCTTAACGGCGGAGTTACGCAGGTATCATGGGAAATAGATTTCTATCTCATTATTATGACACATATCTTTGTGTTTCCGTAAAGAAAGTGACTACGATTAGATAGGAATCTTTCATGATATAGGAATCTTTCGCCATTGTAGCTGTTTTCTCGGTTTATCACTGAATTTAATACCTTTTTTGTGATTTTCGTGATTTTCGCTGGCTTTTACATCATATTTGCTTACAGCTAAAGTTTGCAAGAGCCCCATATACTATATGAGAAAAGTCATTAACTTATTCTTACCTGATTCCAGACATATGTCCATGTTTTCGTAGAGAAAAGTGACAAATTAGACAGGAATCTCCCATGATACCTGTGACCTACGTAGCTACGCCAATATGATCTTGCTGTTACAGCTGTACCCTAAGTTTATTGCTAACTTTCGACTTTTTTAGTGTAATTTTCGCTGGTTTTTACATCATATTGAACTGTTTATTTATTGCTCACAGCAAAAGTGTGTAAGAGCTCCATTATCATATGCATATGCTTTTTATGAGTTCATGGGTGGACTTTGAGACTTTTTCGTGCTTTCAAGGTGATTTCCACAACCCTCCAAAATGGTGTATCAAAAATTTGAAACAGGCCTATTATTGGAGTCAGCAAAAATCCCCATACCATAAATTCTTGTTAACTTATGACGCTTTATACGTGAGACCTATTTAGTCATTTAACCACGGAAAAAAAAGAATGGTGTAATTTACCATTCGCATAGCTGATTTTGGCCCCTACCAGAGTTAAAATAAACTTGACCAGAGTTATGGAACATTTGACGTATTTGACCAGGTAACAAGTGAAATTGACCTGATTCCTGGTCAAATGTTCCATAACTCTGGTCAAGTTTATCTTAACGCTGGTAGGGACCAAAATCAGTTATGCGAATGGTAAATTATACCATTCTTTTTTTTTTTTCCGTGACTGTAGTAAACGTTTCCAAGAGCCCCATTATGTAAATTGTATAACTGGTGTTATGTGAAGTCAGATCTTCGGCAGTCGTCCAATAAGTAAATCCCCTCTTCTAAATATCCACAATAATTGACCAAATTTTACTGTTGACTTTAGTCTCAAAATCTTTGTTGGGATGTTTTAAAAGGAAACTGAAAAGAATCATTGTAATGGCGAAGAAAAATATGGCTGGTAATACTAATGAGTTGGAATTGAAAACAAAGAAAATAATTAATAAAAAGAAAATAAGACGAATGAGAAAATAATAAGAAAATTTGAGATGTCCTTACATTTGGGGTTAAAACGCCAACTAGATACGGTATTATCATACCCGACAAACAACCGGCACCGTTAGTCATGCCCATGATGGTTGCTGAATAGTTGGAGCTCAAGTCGAGAGTGTTAACCTTCAAACTGGAGAAAGAGAATCCGAAGGCACTCAGACAGAGGGCCATGCATATGATGAAACTCGATTTTTCTTCGCAGAAATGCAGGACAA
>VMOF01000013.1:16759322-16783751 GCA_011764245.1 Trialeurodes vaporariorum | reverse complement strand
TGCCATTCGAGTCCATTGTTGCCACAATGCACGAGCCGCCACTGCTTGCTAATTTTGCGAGCCACTGGTCTTGAAGCAATAAAAAGCTGATTGTCTGTGTAATTGTGTATTCCTTTCATTCCCAAATAACAGAAACGAAAAATCTAAAATGCCCTCTCTTTGATAAGCTGCTTCATTTTGGACTTTTAAAAAACTGCTGTGTTAGTTTTAATCGTCGCAGCCTCACAGCTCTGTGCTTTCCAATCGAACGCCGCGCCTTATCATAATTTAGTGAAGCAACTATTCTGACCCCGCAGAAGTGGAATTGCATACCTGACCAATTGAAGGCGACGACCTCGTCCTAGCCTTTTTAGGTACTATCAGTCAATTAAAGATTGGGACTAAAATATGCGGCTCGAAATGCGCGCGCCCGCTTATCTGACTCGATTTGCTCAGAATCTAGAGCGGTGTTGCCATTCCCAAGTAAATGTGCGAAAAAGCCGAATCAATTGAGGTGGGCTATAACTGAACAGTTACAGGGGGAGATAACAACGCACCGCAAAACTTCTCGCATGAGGAGCCAATTCTCCGCCGCTCGCCGCCGCGCCGCCCGCAGCCGCGTCCATTCACTAAAATCTTATTCTCTCACAATCAGCTCATCGAGATTCGGTGGTCGGTTCTCTCTCCGCTACCTTCTTCCCCCTTCCTATTGGCCCTGTCTCACTTTATCACTCATGCAGTCATGCCACTTTTCGTTCGACACTTGACATTTTAAACGTTTTCCTCCGGACCATGTTTCTTTCACCGTTTGCCTAAAAATGAATGAAGAGCTTCCCGTATAGGAGCATATTGTAAAAATAGGGTAGTCAACTTCTGATTGGTCGATGAATTTTAGGCTCTACGGTCGCCGCCATTGGATGCGATTTTGCACTTTTGTTTTGTTTACTAACGGTCTTTTACAGATAAAAGCTAGCTAGTTAATTTGCGATGAATCTGTTAATTTTAATCATGAATGTCAATAAGAATGTCTATAAATCTCAAAAGAATCATTAAAAGCGTTAAATGCAGTTTAGTGTATGAGATAGTAATGCACGAATATATTCGTAGTCGCATCTATAATCTTTCCTCGACCGGTGGGGTCGTCGATGACTTAAAAAAACTTGCGGATATTTTAATTAATTTACGGCGTTTCCACCGATTGAAAAAATATTACGGATCCAAGTATTTTTGTGCAGTGCAGTCATACACTTCACTGAACTGTGTAATCTTTTTTCAACTGGTGGAATCATCGGTGAATTGAAAATTGGCATTAATTACACGCAAAACGGCAGCTCTGCCTCAGATTCAGGGACTCTAATTTTCTCTTAATTCGATTTACTCTCAATTTTTTATATGCCAAGGAGGGGTGTGTGGGGGGGGGTGTTTCACGGGCTCTCTTTGGACTTCCATGATCTTGAATAATGCTGATTCTCATTTCTTCAGAAGGTAATGAAAGATGGGTGGTATATCGATTGCAATTAATTATTTTAAAGTAACACATCTAGCCCTCGCGAACGAGGGGGGGCGATCTGGGGAATTACGCCCCCGATGATCCCCTTTTCCTTTCTCTCTCTTTTCCCTTTCCCTCCCTTCTCCCTCTTTTCCCCTTTTTTGGCTGAACGGAGGGTGGGGGGGGGTCACCCCCCTTTCCCCCGGTATTCGCCAACGATTGTCTTTGTAAGCGCCGAAACCTTTCCTCTTTTAAATGATTTAACTCATTTGAGACTAATAATAAAGCTTATACTTTCAGAGGCAGCTTTTGAGGCGGAGGGGGGGGGGGTCTTGCCTCGGGCGGCATTATGTTATGATCTATAATCTTTGACAAACTGGGTTTATCGATTTCTTTCATCGATCACTTTTCAAAAGTAATCGAGGTGGATTTCAGCCTTAATCAGGTGTTCCGATTTCATTGAACTTATGATGAAATTCAAAATACAATCAATGTAATTCATCAAAACACGATCAGTTCCATTGAATTCAGCACCCCTAAAAACTCCCCCCCAACCCATATCTAAGAGGTTTGAAAATCAACCCAGATGTGAGGAAGCGATTACCATTTACCTTGCCCACCTCTGCTTTAAACCCCTCCTCCCTCCCTAAAGTTGATTAATGGGTTCTGGTGAATATTTATGCAAGTAGGAGAAAGAAATGCTTTGTTAGAGGGGCGAATACGATTTAGTCGATTTTAGGGCGAATACGATTTAGATCGAGAAGACGAGTTTCCTGTCAACAATGGAGCTGTTGCAAACTTTTGCTACAGGCTTATTAATAGTTGAATATGGGGTAATACCCTGTAAAAATAACGATTAGCGCACTAAAAAATCACGAAATCCACTCCTAAACTCACAAAATGCTTTTAAACGCGAAACCGTAATGGCGGCCGGGGCCGCGGTTTGCATGGGGTTTCCCTATCTTCAATCAGCGCCATCTACAGGAGGTAGTCTCGCAACACCACACAAGAAGAAGAAGAAGCGCACGATTGCCATAAGAAAACCGCGGCCTCGGCCGCCATTACGGTCTCGCGTTTGAAAGCATTTTGTGAGTTTAGGAGTGGATTTCGTGATTTTTTAGTGCGCTAATCGTTATTTTTACAGGGTATTACCCCATATTCAACTATTAATAAGCCTGTAGCAAAAGTTTGCAACAGCTCCATTGACAGTTAAAATCAAAGGAGAAAACTAAACTGGGTCATGAATTTTGAGACGGGAAAAAATTATGTCCTGATAAAACTGCAACCTTAAAAATTGAAAAAATATTCTCCATGAAAAATGTGAGTAAAAGTTTTACGAAAGGCAATGCTAATTTCTACTCCATAGTCCACCTGCCTGTTAATTACGTTTGTTTTTATCATTTATGACCCAAAATGTCCTTCGGTAACATGTCTTAGAGGAGTTTTTGATATTGAATGTAAGCGCTTGACTTAAACTTAAAAATTCAAATGAGCTTTGAAACCCATGGACCAAAGCAAAAGAAAAAAAAATGGATAAACTTTCTTTTCCGCTGAAATCACTTCCCTTCCATGCTTCAAAACGTGACAAGTTATTGCTGTCCCTTTGCAGAAATTCTATCTCATTGTTAATTTGCCTTCGGTCCAGATGATCAACTGCACTTGAAGTATGAAAAGAAGGTATCAAAAGCTAAACCCTTGATGAGTAAAAAGTTATATTTGTTAGTACTGATGAGGCTAATTTTTTAATCGGAACAAACCGGAATATTTTAATCGGAACAAACCGGAATTTTTTAATCGGAACAACGGAACACTCCCGTCTTTTTATTGCGGTTAGTCAATGCGGTTCGAGTGTTCCATCAAAACAGAACGGAACACTAACCATGCCAACGAGCAACGAGTCGATCCACCGATCAAGCGCAGTTTTTTGCGTTCTACTGAGATATAACTTTAAACACGTAAGTTTCGCTGTAATCCTGGGTTTCTTGACCTGGTGTTTTTTAACGAGTCCCAAAACAATGATCAAAGTCCAGTATTTTGTCGCTATGATAGTATTTTTTTCCGTGTGATGTCGGGGGAGGGGGCTACTAGAAGGGAACCAACGAGAGGGGAGAATGGTGGCGGCGAGCGTGTCTGCCCCGGAAACCCTTAAAAGTCACCCTTACTTAATAGAAAATTGCCAAAATATTCTTTCAAAGACACTACAAATTTCAAAATCTAGAGGGTTGATTTCCTCCCTCCCCTAGGAAATCTTCTGGGTCCGCCACAATTGCTGCTCCAAATTAAATTCTGAATGATACTTTGAACGTCTCTGATAATTAAAAAAGTTTCCCGGGCAACAGATCATAATAAGTCAACAGTCATCAGCCTAATGAAAGATCCACATAATTTTTCTGAAGGGCGAGGGGGGGGGCGGCACGTTTTAGACATGGCAATTTTTAGCGTCCAAAAAGCATTTCAAGATCATTATACGATGGAAAAGGGCAATTTTTAACGCTTTTTGAGAATGGGGAAGGGGGGAAGCACATGCCCTCGTGCCTCCTGGATCCACGCAATATCATCATCGACGGAAGCGCAACCCAACAAAGTCTTTCTATAGTATTAAGGGAGGATTTGTCCCAAAAATTGTCGGCACTGACTCAATGATATTTGTGTTGTGGAGGAGGGGGGGCCATCATCGCTGAAAACCAATTTTTACAACAAACGAGTAACGAGTCACTGAAAGTCTATTGAATGAAAAGAAGAAATAATGAGTTGAACTGACAATGAGAGTTGAAGCAGCGTGGAAGGAGTAGGGGAGGGGGAGGAGGGGTTGACGACAGTGCGACTGTGTCGTTTGGACACGATGGCCAGCTTTTAGGTGAAACTGCACTGGTCGGAAAAGAGACGGCGCAGATCGGAGACGGATAGCCGCTCTCGACGAGGCACGCTTATCTGGGACCAAATAATGTTAGGTCCCGAGCATACCTTACGCACGGTCACATGACCGTGCGTAAGCTCTCTGATTGGTCGAAACCGCACGCAAGATGCACGCAATTCAATGCTCGGGACCTAACATTATTTGGTCCCTGCTCGCTCATATTTGTTATGAGTGAAGGCCCTGCGGTTTATATTCCACTCCCCTCGCTACCCCACCCTTATCGCTCACCGTTAGCACAAGCTGGCAACACTGCTGCGAATTTCCGAGAGTTTCTCCCCTTATCGCTAATTCCTCGAGCGCCGATTGTCCGAGCCCAAATAGTTTAGTCCCAATCTTTAATTGACTGATAGTACAGTCATGTAGCGCATAAGCAGCTAAGCAGTAAGCACACAGTTTTTAACTAAACTCATGAGGACGAAAAATATGATTTTTGATAACTTTTTTCCACTTATTTTTTGCCACGTTTTATCCATCACTTTTTATCGATGTAGTGCAACCGCTGGAATTTTACAATTCACCAATGATTCCACCGGTTGAGAAAAGATTACACAGTTCAGTTTTAGTTTATGATTGTAATACTCAAAAATACTCGGATCGGCAATATTTTCTCAATCGGTGAACTGGACGTCGAGTTATTAAAATATCCGCAAGTTTTTTTTTTTTTTTTAAAGTCATCGAACACTCAACCGGTTGAAAAAAGATTACGAGTACGAGTATTTATTTTTTTACATTGCAATTATACACTGGAATGAACTGTGACATCTTTTCTCAACCAGTGGAATCATCGGTTAATTGAAACTTGTTATTAAAATTTAATAGGAACGGTAGCTCTGCCGTCACTTGCAGAGCTGCCGTTTTGCATATAATTAATCGCATTTTTCAATCCACCGATGATTCCACCGGTTGAGAAAGGATTACACAGCTCAATTCAATGTATGACTGAGATGCACAAATATACTCTGATCTGTAATCTTCCCTCAATCGGTGGAAACTTAGTTAATTAATTAAAATATCCGAAAGTTTTTTTTTAAAGTCATCGACGACTGTACCGGTTAAGAAAAGATTACAGATGGATGAAAACATGTTCGTTCATTAGTGTCATACATTGAACTGAACTGTGTAATCTTTTCTCAACCGGTGGAATCATTGATTAATTCGAAAATGCGATTAATTATACGCAAAACGGCAGCTCTGCAGGCCGATCATTTGCTTTATCGTTAAACCGGTCGTTAAAACTGTCTATAACAGTGATGCTTCTGGTCGGAAAGTGTAAAACTTGGCTGATGGGATGGTAACCATCGTTAAGAGTCACGTTTTATAAAGGCTATTCATGAGTAACCTTTAAAAAACGGACACCATAACGATGGTTACCATAGCAACGAGTAAGTTTTTACAATATTCGACCAATAGAATCACTCATGCATAGTCTTAATGATCGGTTTAACGATGAAGTAAATGATCGGTCCACTGGACTCACTTGTATGTGACTAACGTTTAGTTTCTACGGAAAAAGTGACAGTAAGTGAATATTATTCGATTTTTACGAAATTTTGCAGAGTCCTTTTTCGCTGCCTTCGGATGAACGGCAAAAAATAAATTTTCACTGAAAAAAATGAAATTACTAAAAAAGCAATTAAGTTTTGTAAAATCAGTAAAATAAAGCACATGCTAATTTAACTTGTTAATTTCGGTGAATCCTAATAAACTTATGGCTAATTTTACGATTTGAATTGTAAATTTTGCTTAAGTTTTAGTAATTTTTCTATTTGGATTGCAAATTTTTCAATCTAACTAGTACATTTTACAATCCAAATCATTGTGACTTTTGCATATTACATGGCTGTCATAGGGTGACAGCTATACAACTTGCAAAAATTACAATGCTTTGAATTGTTAAATTTACAATCCGATTGGTAAAATTTATGATCCAAATTGTAAAATTAATCAAAATTAAGCAAAATTTACGATCCAAAACGTAAAATTAACTAAGTGTGTAGTAAATTTTACTAAAAATGGCTGGTAAAATTAGCCTTTGCTTCATTTTACTGATTTCACAAATCTATTTTTTTTTTTCAGTGTTGGAAGCATTCGATCATTCAGCCAAGAAACTTCGAATTTTCTAGGTTTTAGTTTTCACGCTTTTATTTATTTATCCATCTTTTTTTCCCCCATTTTTGCAGCTTCTACATTTCCAGCCGTCGGTATGATCCTTGTCCTGCATTTCTGCGAAGAAAAATCGAGTTTCATCATATGCATGGCCCTCTGTCTGAGTGCCTTCGGATTCTCTTTCTCCAGTTTGAAGGTTAACACTCTCGACTTGAGCCCCAACTATTCAGCAACCATCATGGGCATGACTAACGGTGCCGGTTGTTTGTCGGGTATGATAATACCGTATCTAGTTGGCGTTTTAACTCCTAATGTAAGGACATCTCAAATTTTCTTATTATTTTCTTATTCGTCTTATTTTCTTTTTATTATTATTTTCTTTGTTTTTAATTCCAACTCATTAGTATTACCAGCCATATTTTTCTTCGCCACTACAATGATTCTTTTCAGTTTCCTTTTAAAACATCCCAACAAAGATTTTGAGACCAAGGTCCATAGTTACATTTAGGCTATTATTGTGGATTTTAGAAGGGGGGATTTACTTATTGGACGATTGCCGAAGATCTGACTTCACACAACACCAGTTATACAATTTATTTAATGGGGCTCTTGCAAACGTTTGCTACAGTCACGGGAAAAAAATGGTGTAATTTACCCTTTTGCATAACTGATTTTGGCCCCTACCAGAGTTAAGATAAATTTGACCAGAGTTATGGAACCTTCGACCAGGAATCAGGTCAATTTCACTTGTTACCTGGTCAAATACGTTAAATGTTCCATAACTCTGGTCAAGTTTATTTTAACTCTGGTAGGGGCCAAAATCAGCTATGCGAATGGTAAATTACACCATTCTTTTTTTTCCGTGGTTAAATGACTAAATAGGTCTCACGTTTAAAGCGTCATAAGTTAAAAAGAGTTTTTGGTATGAGGATTTCTGCTGACGTCAATAAAGGCCTGTTTCAAATTTTTGCTACACCATTTTGGAGGGTCGTGGAAATCACCTTGAAAGCACGAAAAAGTCTCAAAGTCCGCCCATGAACTCATAAAAAGCATATGCATATGATAATGGAGCTCTTACACACTTTTGCTGTGAGCAATAAATAAACAGTTCAATATGATGTAAAAACCAGCGAAAATTACACTAAAAAAGTCGAAAGTTAGCAATAAGCTTAGGGTACAGCTGTAACAGCAAGATCATATTGGCGTAGCTACGCAGGTCACAGGTATCATGGGAGATTCCTGTCTAATTTGTCACTTTTCTCTACGAAAACATGGACATATGTCTGGAATCAGGTAAGAATAAGTTAATGACTTTTCTCATATAGTATATGGGGCTCTTGCAAACTTTGTCTGTAAGCAAATATGATGTAAAAACCAGCGAAAATCACGAAAATCACACAGAAAAGTATTAAATTCAGTGATAAACTAAGAAAACAGCTACAATGGCGAAGCTATCCAGGTATCATGAAAGATTCCTATCTAATCGCAGTCACTTTCTATACGGAAAAACAAAGATATGTGTCATAATAATGAGATAGGAAACTATCTCACTTGATACCTGCGTGACTCTGCCGTTAAGCCTGATTCTGAGAGTGAATTTTTTGATATTTCAGTGCACTCATCGTCATTTTTTACAGGTTTTTATGCTAGAAGCAACTCAATCTTCAATCACAAGTAGCAAAAGTTTGCAAGAGCCCCATTCCGGTACACTGGAAAGAAGCGATAGTCATAGTACCAGATTCTACTCATATTACCAGAAGCACAACGATATAAGAATGACAGAAAGTCTAGTATCTACTTTGACCAAAAAATTCTGCTATTAATACACCAGAATATGGTCATAGACCTAGAATTTTTTTGAGCACTTCTAGCACTAGAATTTCCTAAAAATTTTCAAGAACTATGGTAAAAACACCAGAATTCTGGCAATTGAATGCATTACTATTCCTTACATAAGTTCATATATTGTCATATGCTTCTGGTGATTCTTTTTTTTTTCAGTGTAGATCTGAGATTTCAGAGACATTTTATTTCCGTTCTTTTCTTTTTCTTCGGTATTCCTTAAAAAAAAATAATTGTAAGTTGTTTTCATGTATACTATAGGCATCTGTTGTAGAATGGCAGCATGTTTTTTACATTGTGGGAGCCGTGATGATTTTTACAAATATCATATTCCTTCAGCACGCTTCAGCAGACGTTCAATACTGGAATGATATGGAAGAATATAAGGAAACAATTGCCGCAAGGTCCTTAGAGTGGAGTCAGGAGTTTTCTAGCGATGAGTACATTTCATGACACTTTGTGCTCTACGAGTATGAATAGATATAATGGTTTTTATTTATTGATAAATTATAGAATATTCAACAGCTTGTAAGTAGCTCTCCCAAAGTTTCAGTTAAAACGGGCATCCTGAAAAAGGGCGTAAGACTCAGTGACGGCTCAGGCAATGTGGCAACAACGTAATCCCTCCATTTAAACTTATGTTAAACAATCGATCTTCAGGAGGTGCAATGCACCCCCAAGTTATCGATACTTTTTCGTAGGTTTAAATGGCAAAAAAGCTTAGTTGCGAAATTGCACGAGCCGCCACTGGCCGTAAGTGCATGTTTTTTTTTTTTTTTTTTTTTTTTTTTTTTTTTTTTTTTTTTTTTATAATCAATTTTTAGTCTACACTCTTTTTTCTACTGTTATAAGCGAATTTTCAAGATCAAAAATATTCACATTATTTAACAGAATCGTTGCCAAACTTGCATGAGAACAACAAGCAGCCCCAAATTCGAAAATACTCAATGGGTCTGTTGCAAACTTTTGATACAACGATTATGAGTGTTTAATCTCATGTAAAATTGCCTGAAAAGTCCATTATGGTGGCATCAGAAAGTCATAAAATGCATTAACCATTTAAGGACCAGGTTATTTCAAGAGAACACCACTCCTCCGTTTCTAGAGGGAAGGTAGTTAACTGTTCGTACTTGGTGGAGTTGGAATTGCCTATCCAACGAATTGAAGGCGCCCCACGTGATCTTACCGGTTGTAGTGATTTCATATATATTTGCATTCATCCGGAATGAAGACTAAAAGAATGTGCAATAGACCAGAGGAGAAGAACGAATAAACTCGGGCTTGGTCCTTAAAGGGTTAATAAACTCGCAAGAGGCATTTAACGAAATCCAAGATGCCGGATAGATATCGATCAATTTGTTTGTATGCACCACGAACATCCAAGGATAGCTAACCTCACAATATCGATCACAGCCAATCACAACGTAAACAAACACATAACCTCTACCTGCAGTGAGGTTGTCAAAGTTATAGCCATCCTTGGATGTTCACGGTGCATGCATGCAGATTGCTCGATATTTATCCGCCATCTTGGATTTCATTTAACGCCTCCAGTGAGTTTATTATTGCGTTTTATGACTTTCTGATGCCACCAATGGACTTTTGAGAAAATAGCTGTAACTGATCAACCACGATGTTTAAAATATGTTTCTCAGGGCAAACAAGAAAAGCAGTTGTAAATAATAAATTCCAATATTTTTTATGAACAAATGACAGTGGCGAAGCGTGCTGTTTGGCATTTTGTCCATTTGAACCCAAAGAGAGGGTCGAATCCAATGGTCATCGGCGATTCCTAAATATTTCGATATTTTTCATAGAATTTAAGGAGCCAAATGCAACGTTGTCCAATTGCACGCTTCGCCCACTGACAAATGATAAGCATTTCCCTGAGGCAAAACTAAACATGTTTCCAAAATAGTCAATCGACTTGATTCAGAAACAGTTTTTCTAGCTCTTCAAGAACTATTTCATGAGAAACTCATTAGGTACAACTAATCTTTGATGTAAATAAGGGGAAATCAAACTTTTTTAGAACGATTGTCGTTGATAATTTATAGTATTATGTTACTAACAGAAGATCACAAAATGTGTAATTTCTTCTTTTCTTTTCACCCATGATATAGATGAGACCAGAAAATCCTTCAAACAAACTGGAGTTTTTTTTTTTTTTTTTTTTTTTTTTGGTGATGTTAGCCCAATCTGACAGCGTTGCATCTCATCCATTGAAACCGTTAAGGGATCTTACAATCTGGCAACAGTGCATTCCTCCAATTCGACTGCATGAGAAATAATAGATTTGTTACGGGCCTATAGCCTAGTGTTGCCAGATTCGGGTGAAAAAACCGTACGTTTTAAATTGATTTAAATGGGGACGATACGGCTTTTTACCCTCGATCTGGCAACACTGCAGGATAGCCTCTTCAGGAATCGATTGTTTATCATACATTCAAATTGAAAGTCTGTTGCCGTTAAAAATTGCGCTTCAAATGTTTTTGATATCAATTTAAAATTAGAGAGGAAGGGGGAGAGAGGGGGAGGGAGGGAGCGAAAAGAAAATATGCAGTCGAAAATCCTTGAAAATTTAATAATAATAAACAAACAAACAAAAACCAAAAAAATGTAAATGTTTAATTCTTTATTGATTTCACTCTTATCTTCACAATATTCTACCCCAATTACATTAATAATGTCGTCTGATGCCTTAAAGAAAATGTTCTTGAAAAACTAACAGTGCTATTCGAACTCGATACTTCCGTTAGGCTGAGCGAGCCCCCAACCTGTGGGCCCCATTACCAGTTGTAAATAATCGTCGGAACTTTCGGTATACATGAACGTCACACTATAACTTTAAATTGACCTTTATAGCACTTCTAAGCAGGGCTGCCGTTTGGCGTAAATACAATGCTATTTTTCAATTCATCGATGATTCCACTGGTTGAGAAAAGATTACACAGTTCAATTCAGTGCATGACTGTAACAAACTAAAACACTCGCATCTGTAATCTTTTCTCAACCGGTGGAGTAGTCGATGACTTTAAAAAACTTGCGGATATTTTAATTAATCAACGGAGTCGCCACCGATTAAGGAAAGATTACAGATCAGAGTATTTTCGTGCATTACAGTCATGCATTGAACTGAGCTGTGTAATCTTTTCTCAACCGGTGGAATCATCGGTGAATAGAAAAATAGCATTGATTATACGCAAAACGGCAGCCCTGCTGCAAAGGCCCATTGGATCGACATATTGTGAGAGGGGTTTTTCTTACCCCTAGACTACGTTTTCCAGAAATGATTAAAAACGGAGGGGGCGAATTGGGAACCTTCCCGAGTTAGTCATTTTTCATCGGGTTTTAAGGGTCAAAATGCAACGTTGCCGAGTTATACGCCTCGTCACTATTTTTTAGCCACCGCTAAAATATGTTAAGTATACTGAACGATTAATAAGTAAGTTATCTAATAAGACACTCTTGGCATTATATTAATTTGCCTTGCTGATCGCGCGAATTTCACTTCTACTAGCTTTATGAATATTGTATAGTGAATGATTTCAACGATATAAAGAGTACATTTCAATAAACACTATTGTTGTTATTGGGGTTACTATCCTCAGAGTGTGTTATTTATATTGTTTTCTAGTCACTGCTCGAATTCTAAGTTTTATTAAATACTATTTTTAATGAATGTGCGTCGATTTTATTTATCTTTTTAATTTTATTCATCTTACTTCAGGGCCACCCATGAAACACTTCGACCCTTAATGTCCCCTTGGGATCCTCCCCTCCCGGTGACCCCCCCCCCCCCTTTTCATATTTCTCTCTTTATTTCCCCCTTCTTTCTCTCTTCAACTGGAGCATGCAACAAGTATTTTTTCCAAAATCGGTTTAAGTCAGGTAAAATTTGATAGTTATATTAAAAATCAAAATAATGAATCAGTAAGGTAAACTTGGCCACCGATTGGACTCCATCTGCTCCTGAACTTTTTAGATGCTTTTCCGAATTACTGCCTGTTATCATCTCCTTTGCGGTGATATGGTGCCAAATATTGGTCTCAAATTCACCGTTCTCGAATAAAGATAAGTTCTGTCATAAATATAGGAAGCCAAATAATAATAGTCGAACTGTTAAGACACTGAGCTCGCTATTGAATCACAACGATTTTTAAACATTGAACATGGCAGGTACTATGTACGTTCATCAAAGATTGCTGATTGAAACCTGCAGGACACAATTTGATTAGCACATAAGCACATGAAGCGTCTCAACTTCTACCGACACTTAGTATCTTTAAAATTTTTGTTAATCAATTTTGACACATTTAATTTAAAATTGTGGAAACGAAGTTTCATCTAGGTATCTCTAAACGTTTCAAAAATAACTAGCGTTATGTCTGCGCCACAAATCTGCAGAACAACATTTACGTAATAAAAAGACTAGAAATCCAGAGAAATATTCAGCTCAAATGAAAAAATCTGATATTTATCAGTGTATGGCAGAAGATGCCGACATTAAAAGCTAAGACTTCTTAATAATAAAAAATCACTGCTACTTCATAAATTATTTCAATTTTATAAAACTTTTGCACCAGTATACAGCACTAAATTTTTTCGATGGACGATTCGGCCTTATATAGTGTGGTTGGAAGTTAACAAAGTATGATCTTTAAATTCTTTAGTAAATAATGATTGAAATATGGTTGAAACACAGAACTAGAGCACTGCTCTACAATCTCTGATCCTCGCTTCCAGCACGAATCTTGTATGAACTGCACACCTTCCCTTTGATTATTATTCATCAGTTGCTCCTATTTTTATGCAGTGATCAATCAGTCAAACAAATCTGCAATGTTGATTGTACATTGCAATTGCTGCTAAAAAAATCGATTAATGGAAATCGGAAATCGTGGCGATAGAATCCGGGAATTAATTAGCACTTGCTCGATCACGCAATTGTCGACCACTGTGATCTCTCTTGATTTAACAATCAAATTGACAACACACGTACACGGGTATAAGAGGATCATTTACAAGGATCATCACTTAACCGTCTTATCTAGCGATTTTTGAACTGTGAGCGAACTTAAGCTTCCAATGAATGAGCCTTTTCCTCGAAAACAGGAGAACAATCCATCTGTGAAAACATCGTATACTCAATTCTCATGCATGTTGCTACAAAATTTACAACACTAGTCATAGGGTCTTTTTCTAATCAATTGCCACGATTATCTGAGCTTTTTCTACTTTATCAAAATGAACCATAAAATATTACCATATTTTGATACCACATTGATTTTTACTTTTTATTTTATTTTATATAAATTCGAAAATTCACTTAAAGCCAGAACACGATACAACTAATTTAATGCATCTACCCGAAAAGTGAATCGTTGCAGTTGGAAGAATTGTCGGTTAAACCGTCTGAATTTTTCTCCTCATTCTCTTCAAAGGCTGACATTTTGGAGGCTTACGGCAATATCACCGAATTATACGTTCTGAGAGGGCATCCGTTAAATGAAGTCATGATACAATCTTATTTCTGCAGCAGATTCGTCACAGAGTGGATCAAAAATTATTAAAATAATCTTATACCTGAATTTAAGTCATCGAGGGTGAGTTTGGGATCATTGGCGAAGGGACAAAATTCGGGGTATCAAAGGCAAACACTCGAGGTTGAAGAATCCTTGGCGAAAGAATGTGTCTGAAGAGTCAAAGACGAGAGAATCGTCCGAGTCATGGTACTAGAAGTTCAAATAGAAATTAGGCTGGAAAACTACAATTTCAGAGGCTCATGTCTTCTTGCCCGATTTGCCCGTAAACGCTCGGAAATAAAAACAGAAATAATAAATAATTATTTGAACGAGTGACACTTTAAGTAGAGGCACCTCCATTGGAGCATTAAGGTGCCAAAGTATTGAAATAATCGATGCAAACATCGTAGACTCAGGCGAGTCAGTGTCACAGGCGTGACGACACGATAAGCGTCAAAATAATCCATGCTACCATCGAAGTCACAAGCAAGTCTGTATAACAGGCGACACGGGCGCAAAGGCATGATACCGATGTATTGGAACAACTGAAGAATACCGGATAATACCCAGCAGCAGTTGAGAACATCTTCAAAGAAGTGTCAAGCCAAAGACCACATAATAAAATATTGTAGAATACTGAGAATTGAAAATGGAATTAAATGATCAATACATATGATTAAAATGATAAGTAATCCATACAAGAGCTATCGAAAAGTATCGATATGGATATAGATCTTCTTAGACGTCGCACCTGTAACAAAAAAGGTCAAATGTATCGAGAAAACATCGTTGCTGATGTCGCGTACAAATTCAACACGTGCAGTTAGACACCCACGTGTATGATATCGAAAGAATCGATACAAATGTAAGGAAAACGTGGCGTATGAATGCAGCTATATGTATAATAAACATATATAAATATAACATTTAAACATATAAACATATATAACATGTAAATAAACATACCGAACAAATCGATACAAAAAGGAACGATGCCTTACTAAATAACGAACAAAGCGTTACAAAATATCGAAATAATCGATACAAAAAAGGAACGATGCCTTTCTAAATAACGAACAAAGCGTTACAAAATATCGAACGAGTCGATACGACGGATAAGGAACGATGCCTTACTAAATAACGAACAATGCGTTACAAAATATCGAAATAATCGATACAAAAAAGGAACGATGCCTTTCTAAATAACGAACAAAGCGTTACAAAATATCGAACGAGTCGATACGACGGATAAGGAACGATGCCTTACTAAATAACGAACAATGCGTTACAAAATATCGAAATAATCGATACAAAAAAGGAACGATGCCTTTCTAAATAACGAACAAAGCGTTACAAAATATCGAACGAGTCGATACGACGGATAAGGAACGATGCCTTACTAAATAACGAACAATGCGTTACAAAATATCGAAATAATCGATACAAAAAAGGAACGATGCCTTTCTAAATAACGAACAAAGCGTTACAAAATATCGAACGAGTCGATACGACTACAGTGCAGTTGCGGATACGGAAGAATAACACTGGTAATCAGCGGACATCTGACAACACTGTTACATTGCAGTCGTGGATAGTGATGAATAACACTGGTAACTGCGGACATCTGACAACACTGTTAAAAAGCACTGAACATTTTTGACGACGCGAAGGTGTCAAAGAGCGTCCATCAGCTGATGAGCGGTACGAAGCTGATTCGCACGCTTGCGCTCGCTAGCCGCGCCGCATTCAGATCTTCCTGCCAACAGCTGATACGTTCGGCTTTCTTTTATCCGTATTTTGTCTGCTTTCTTCACAAATACTGAAAATATCACTGTCGGCCATTATTCCAAATTATAAAATCTTGAAATACTGTTATTTACATGAATATACGTAGTAATACCAATTCAATTCATTCATGTAATAATATAACAATGATGAGACTACCTGCGTTGTGTAAATCCTGGTCACGGCACCATGTTTTTTCTGATATTTCTCAAAAGTACGTTTCGTAAGGTTTACGAAGAAGGAATAATGACCGAAACGGAATCGTATGAAAGCAACTGACAGCAACTGAATTCTATGTATTTGTGAACAATGAAAGCTTAATTACCACAATATAACTTCGTAAATCCATAACATTTATGCAACTTAGCACTGTAATTATAATAAAACAACTAAATAATTGATGAGACTTCTTCACTTGATCGTCTCTTGGAGGCCTCCAACTCGCGACTCTTACTCAAGAAGAACTAACCTAAGTCTTCATTGAAACCATGGCAACTTTGGCGTGAACATCTCTCTTTCCCCCCTTTTGACCTAGCGGGGGGAGGGGTGCTCCCCCCTGCACCCTCTAATGACCATTTGAGACATGTTTTAGAAAGATCCGAAGACCCCTCAAAAGCTAGGGTCGAAAAACAGCATGTTTTTAGCGTCGCTCAACTTTGTTTGACATTTCAAGTATACACCTAATAACGAACGTCAAAAATATGTGATGAGATTGTCTAAATCCGATGTAATTTGAAATTTGGTCTTGAACTCATAGTGTTTTTAGAGCGGAAAATCTCAAAATTTCAATTTGAATTAAACAGTAAATAGGTATCTGTGATATTTTTCAGGTAACACTATCTGAATTGTTGCTTGGGTTGAATCACAGTGACGGGCCATACAATTTAGCAACGTTGCGTTATGTCAATTTAATCGTATGGAAGATCAAACTTTTGAGTGTTCGACATCAAATTAGCAACGTATGTTGCATTATGTACATTTAATCACATGAAAAAGATCGAACTTTCGAATGTTCAAAATATGTGTTTAACACATTGACACCTTGACTTAGATATTTTCTATGCGTTCAAATCAGAGATTACTAAGCTAAAGAGTTATGGCAAGTCCTATCCCCGCCATGTTAAAAAAATCGTTAATCGACATTTCGTACAAAACGCCTTCAAATAGGCCGTGATACAATGCGGCGTACCACCTGGTGGACCATTTTTCGTAAACATTCCTACTACTGCTGTTACTGGAAATAAATTCAAGGCACACTTTTCTGACTTTTTTTACTTTACAAACACGTTGACAAAATGGAAAATGTAAAGGAAAAATGTAACCACTAAAAGAACCACTAAAATTTTAATCAAAAGTCATTTACTGGCAGCCGAACGCACTTCGGTTACTTTCAGAAGGTCGCAGAAAATCGTCGAATTTGTTTACAAAAATGGTCCACCAGATCGTATGCCAGTTTGCATACTTTGTAGGAGTCGATTAACAGTTTCGAGCAGTTCTGCCATATCTCTTTAGCTTAGTAATCTCTGGTTCAAATAGACAAAATGCAACGTTGCTAAATTTCATGCTCTATCACCACTCCTTGATAGATAGATTTAAACCACCTACTCATGAAGCTCGCATATTTATCGGTTGATTTGAATTACCCGGGCGCAATGGGCACCTCCGCTTGAAAGGAGCAAAATGACAACTATAGTTTATTCCGGTAATATGTAATGTAAGTCCTATACGGTTACATTTTACAAGAATTTATATAATTGCCAAAACACGTTATTCGACTGGAGAGGTTATTGAAAGGAGGTTGTAAGCATTTTTATTTATTTTATTTTTTGTTTAGGATACCTCAAGGATCATTTTAAATATAAAACTAGGGTACACAGACTCTTGGGTGAAAACCAATTTAAAAGAAATGATGTCCTTTCTCAAAATATTTTTCCACTTTAAACTGCCCTCGAATCGATATTTTGCGTGGATTTAAATGAGAAAATTGTAACGTTGCGACAAAGTGCACGTTACGAGTCAGGGTAAAACATAAGAACTTTAAATTATGAGGCAAGCAAGTGTGCTTTTGAAACTTCGTTAAACTTACTAACATTATCAAATTTGAGAAACTGTTTCCTTCCTCCATACGCAGGTGCACTGATTGGCATGATGATTGGTGCTTCATTCGGAGGCACTTTGATTGAGATAACCGGTCGATGGGATCTGTTTTTCTATATTCTTGGTACCGTTGCCATTGCTTGGTTCATACTATGGGTCACGTGTGCTTATGAAAATCCGTCTTCTCATCCTTTCATATCGGACGAAGAAAGATGTTACATTCTGGAAACTGTGGGTCAACTTGAGAGAAGAAAGGTCAGCAATGGAGCAATCATTTAATCAAATAATCATAGAATCATTTAATCAATAAATAAATTCATTTAGTTATTAATCAATTAGTTTAGTAGTATTAGTAGTAGCAGTAGTAGTTTTTTCCTTTTTTTCTTCTTTTTTCTTTTTCTTTTTTCTTTTTTTTTTCTTTTTTTAAGCATTAAGTGGGAAGAGCATCATAGTTGTATGCGAGATTTGATGTTCCGGAGGGGTTGAACGAGGCGAGTCTACTTCTGTCAATTCTTCATTTTGATCAGAATTATCAAGAGGCTCTTTAATTAATTAATTGGTTTTATGAATTGATTAATTTAATAAATGATTGATTAATTTTATAAATAATTAATTTTAATATTTGATTTATTGATTTCTTTATGAATTAATTAATTATATTAATTAGAACAATAGACTCCGTCCATACAAGAGAATTGATTTGTCACATTGTATCAAAAGAGTTGAAATTAGTAATTAGTAAAATCAATGAATTTTATGAATAGTTAATTTTATTGTTTAATTAATATTATAAATAATTAATTTTATAATTCGATTAATTTTATTATTTAATTAATTTTATAAATAATTAGTTTTATTCTTTAATTAATTGAATTCCTAATGGAATAATTGATTTAACGTTTACTAATTTTAACTCTTTTGATACAATATAATGAATCAATGGTATATGGAAGTAATGCTATTGTTGCTACATTGCACGAGCAGCCACTGATTTGTGCCGATTTTAACTCTGCAGGATTTGGGTCCAACCTCTTGGAGAGAAATGCTGAGATCTCCTCCTGTGTGGAGTTTGATTTTAGCAGCGTTTGAACATGATTGGGGCTCCTACCTAATTATGACGGATTTGCCGAAATATATGAGTGACGTTCGACACTTCGGCAAAAGACAGGTATAAGATTGAAAGAATCATATTGCAAAATGAAATAATTTTCGTTAACCCTTTCTGACCTGGTGGACATAGTGGCCGCCATAGTCATACTTTATCGGCGGCCATGTTAAATTTGAGAATTTCGAAAAACTAATATCAAAAATGAATTTAGCAACCCTAAAAACCCCCATCTACCAAGTTTCAATGAATTTCATCACCTATTTATTGGTGGAGCAACAACTTTTTTTGTAGAATCGGAAGTCGGTAAAACCCTATTTTTGGCCTAGATTTGAAACTTTGCGCGGTCATAACTCTCAAACGAAACATTTCCCGGCATCGCGGTTTGCGCCATCTGAAAGCTTATAGAATCAGCTTTCATTTCAAAGTTTTTGTTTAGATTCCTACATTGCGCATATTTTTCAAACTCAAAAAACGGATTTTTGGAAACTTCAGAAATAAAAAAAAAATGGTAAAAAAATGCTCAAATATTTTTTTAAATATAAACGTTGTAGCACATCAATCGAAATATTTTTAAAAAGACGCATTTTTTGGCGCAAAGTTTACGTCAATATCTCTTTTCGTTCAAAAGTTATGGAGCATTGAATGTTTTGACTTTGACCCCCCTCCTGCCATCCCGCTCGAAGTCGACCAAATTTAAAAAAACTGCAGATGTTCTGAAATCTGACGCTTAGCTTTATCATCCATAAAAGTTTCATCTTTTTCTGAGGGGAAGGCCACTCCTAATGTGGTAGCTGGATGGATCCCTTTTACAATAAGATTAGAGGCAAGTGAAAATGGCAACATCTAAAGTAGAGTAGGTCCCTTAAGAATAAATGAGTACTATGACCTTCAAAAGAAAGTCCTCTCATCAAAATCGTTCTTGATAGAGATAGATATCTATTATGTATATAGTCCTTTCTATCGAAAGGTGAAAAACAGGGAATTGACTTGGACGCTCACTTCCATCATGTCTTCTTGACAGGAGATCAACATTGGGGTTCTGAGATATCAATACGCAGTAGTAGGGTGGTTACTAAATACTAACCACTAAAAAACCGTAAATATTTTACTAATTGATGACACTTTCATTTTGAGTTTTTGGGTCAAATACTCCGCAGAGTGTCCGTCCAAAACAAACTTTCGGGCCTTATTGGCGTTGATTTGCGCCCGATATTATATTACGGGTCTTCCACGTCATAAAGATTTTTTAATTACTCTCCGTTTGCTCCTTGCACTTTAGAATGGTAACATAGCTGCCGTGATGAACTTGGCGTCATTCGTTGTAGGACTGGTATCTAGTTGGGCAGCTGATGCGATGATACAGCGAAACTACATGAAAATCTTAACGCAAAGAAAACTATACAGTCTCGTAGGTATGAATGATTTAGTTTTGTTATGATGTCGCAACTGAGAAATGCTCATACGAAAAATGTTGAATATACATTATACAGGGTGTTAAAAAAATTACATTGTGATATTGCCTGAAAAATACAATCAGATTGCCATTATTGGATTTGACACGTAAAATTACATCCAGAAACCAATTTTCATGACATTTGGTTCATAATGGTGGCCAATATTAAAAAAAAACGTTAATTTTAGTTAAACTTTGGGGAGCCAGAGTTCAAAAATGTGGCATTTTCGGACCCACTCTAACATGAAAAGAAATTCTTATTTTGGCCTTAAACATGCTCCAGAAGTTTGGCTTATTTTCTTTGTTACACACTGTATATAATTGCAACCGCACCATTCTTTAGCTCAGTACCTGCCCTTATCCGAGCAACAAAACGACCGCTACCCGAAGATGCTCAGGAACTTGCGGCGTTTTCCGATAGATTAGCGTCACTCACTTCCTTCAACTTCCGTAGTTTCGCCGCTAGGAGCGCTCCTTACGAGAAATCGCGTACAAGCGCTATATCTAAGCAATTTTTTTTTTTTTTTTTTTTTTTTTTTTTTTTTTTTTTTTACAACTAATTACTTAATGAGTTAATGGGTTGAACAACATCCGAAATTCGTGAAAATTGAAAATTTAATTGGACCAAAAATTACCGGTCAATACATCTTAGCTATCAAGTATCAAGTCTCCATAAAAAATGTTTAACTTTGATAAATAATCCAACCATTTTATCTGTTCCTTTTCTCACAATTCCTGCGGCTGTTTTTTGGTTTCTTCTCCGTCTATTCAGAAAGCGGGAACGACAGCGTTCCTTTAATGCATGGGTGTAAAGTTCGGCAATGAAAACGGCGCAAGCACTTATCGATCCCGCGATGAAGATAATGAAAGCTATCTGCAGATCTATTATTGTAAATGTCCGTACAGAGTTGTTACCAGGTTTTCCCTGAAACAGCAAGTTCAGATAAAACGAAGTGTGTCTAGAAGTCAAATGTTCGATCATTCCTGATTCCATAAATTGAGTCAATTTCTCATTAAACAAATCAAAGTAGAAAGAGGACCTAGGTACAAAAAAAAGAACTGGGGTCGTCAAAAGGCATTCTTTGACGTGATGAAACCCTCCCTCTTCTTCAAAATCCAACATCTGCTGCACCTCTGATAGGATATGTTCGCGTCGCTGTAATGTATACTGAACACTCGTCAAAAAAGCATCCTTTTGCATGACTGATCTTATAACGCGCCACATTTCAAGTGCTCTCTGCTCTCCAAAATTAGAAACGTTTTCGTAATCCTGATCTTCACCAGTTATTTTGAAATTCATTGAATAATCCAAACCAAGGAAGTTGTGTGCAGACACTGCAATGCTCATATAAAATTGATAGTTATCAACTAATCTATCTTTAAACCAAGAGATTTGAGAATCGTTTGAAATCAGTGATGAGTCCATTTTTATATCACTTGACTGAATTAAACGTCCAGATTCCCTCAAGCCTTCGATACTATCAGTGTCAGGATAACGCACTCTCTTGCTGAGTAAAGTATACATGCCACTCTGGAAAACGGATGCGATAACCATGGTTGAAAATGTGAACGTGGCAAATAAAATTTTACCTGCGAAGAGTTTTTCGAAATGTGAGTTGTGTTGACTCATGTTCATAAAACAACGAAGGACTATTAGACTCGTCGGTGTGTCCTCAATTGCACGTAACTCTCTATCCCGAAGGCCAGATTTCAAGGCTTTGACCAAAAACCGATCGTAAATGCGTAGAGTCAAAAAGAAAGTAGCAACTGCTATTAGAATGCAGGTCCAGACGGTACGGGTAAAACACTGAAAAACAACCAAGCATTGAGGAATGAAACCATTCCTCGGGACAGTAAAACAAAATTGATCTGTTTCAATAGCTGTGGTTACATCAAAATCTGAAAAACTCTCGTAGGAGTGTCGAAAATCGTACAGTTCCAAGGGCAAATCCCCGCCGTGTTTCATTTCTCCCTTGTTGCTGAAAATTTTTCCATCGATCTTCAGGGCCGTAAAGTCTGGAAAATATCGTAGGTAAGAGACTACTCCGTTTAAATTCTGTACCATATCTTCTAAGACTTCAGTTACAACCACAGACCAGAGCTCAGTATTGAGTGAATGCGCCGACTCAAAATCAAAATCAATGCTCGTAAGATGAAGATCGACAAACTCTTTTGAATTCATATTTTTCAACGAAAAGTCAAAGAAATCGTCTGAGTTCTTTCCAAGAAATGAGCTGATTTTCTCAGAAAATGCATCGTATTTGTAGCAAATATTTTGTAAACAAATAATAGTTCGGCGGCCTTTAAAAAATCGCCAGATAAATTTAAATACAAACCTAAGATTGCAGTTGGATACAAAACGGTTGATTTTAAAAATCAGATAGTTCTGAGAATTCAATAAATCGTTCCTGTACGATTTGACAGTGCGCTCGAAAAAAGTGTCCGATAAAAAATAACAATCAATCAAAGCCGCATCTGTAACATTTCCTGTGACGTCGCATGTTCCGCTTGTATTCCTTGAAATATGCTCGTTATTGCTAGAAAGACGAATGTTTTGCAGCCTCCCAGAAATGTACGATTTAAGACGTTCTTCATAGTCGCCTGTCACAGGAAATCTATCAAAATTGTCTGGGCCCATATTTGGTTGCTCAGATACAGAATCCAGTATGAAACCAAGAATATCGTGATAGTCGTTTAAGATGAAAAGTACGTTTATCGGACGTTTGTTCTGCATGTACGTTAAATTTCCCACACTGCTTTTGTACTTTGCAATGGTCACAGGTATCGGCACTGCGTTTAGTGCTTTGACGATATGATTGAATTCGAAGTTTGAATCTACATTGACGATTAGGAGCGATTCTTGTTTTGAACGCTTGATCATCATGTGGCATACTTTGAAAGTGAAGTCAGACTGTTCTTTTTTGAGGCCAATATTCTGCTGTACCGCGTGAAAACCGTAACCACCAACGTAGACAATTGGTAATAATGTCAACAAAAATACTCGGATTTTACACATGTTTGGTTAGTACGGAACAATATTGACTTGAGACCTAAATCAAATTAAATAACACTTTTGCAAAAAGTGAAACACTTAAACACCTGGAGGCATATCGAAACTGCCAAATACCACTTCGGCAAAAATTGAAGCTTATTTTGTGCAGATTCTTTTTACTTTTGTCGTCGTGTAACTCAAAGCAGCTAACAAAAACAACTGACCTTTTTCGTCGGAGCGAAGTATATATATATATATTTTTTTTTTCTTCTTTTTTTATGCTAAGTGGATTAAAATGAATGTCAATTGGGGTTTACTTTTTTGAGCGTGAATTTCCTGGAGGGGCTGAATCAACAATTCACCTGCTTGTCTATCCGTATTTTCGTTTTACAGTTGTCAAGTGCATTGCTGGATCTAGAAGTTTGTCTTCTTCTCTCTTCGCCCATTTGAAAGTGTGTGTCAGGATAGGACAGCTAAAGGGGCAGTCAGATGATGTCAGCCCCATTATCGATTCTTTTTCAACACGTGGGTTCAAATGGCTTAGAAGAGCGAGAGAGAGAGAGAGAGAGAGAGAGAGAGAGAGAGAGAGAGAGAGAGAGAGAGAGAGAGGGAGAGAGAGAGCGAAAGAGAGAGAGAGAGAGAGAGAGAGAGAGAGAGAGAGAGAGAGAGAGAGAGAGAGCGAGAGAGCGAGAGAAAGCGAGAGAGAGAAAGCGAGACAGAGACAGGGAGAGAGAGGGGGGATTCATGTATCCTCTTAGGTCACCTAAATAATTTCCGTGTTTTTTCCTTGTCCCTTCATATTTTCTGGTTGATTTTACGAAATTATATGCATAAATGTGTTCAAATGGTTTAAATGGAGGGAGTCCATTTCACTATGGTCTGAGATCAGAAAAAAGTGGCCAAAACTCAGCGAAAAAAAGGCATCAAAAATAATCTTTTTCTAGTTTTTACGCTTACACTTAAAACCTGTCTATAGCATTTCTAAGTTTATAAGTGACGAATTTATGAAAAATTTACTTTCTGACGTTTGGCCAATTTTTGATTATTTCAAACCATAGTGCATTGTTGCCACAATGCACGAGCCGCCACTTACTAATTTCGCAAGCCACTGGTCTTGAAGCAATGAAAAGCTGATT